>JAVTVY010003349.1:0-33457 GCA_036873755.1 Hanleya hanleyi | reverse complement strand
ATGTATATGTATATGTTATGTATTTGTATATGTTTGTGATATAACTGGTATGATAGTTGCATCCCTTGTGTATTTGAAGAAATTCAACCCATTATTGCAATAATTGTGTTCACATTTCACGCTTTAATCCGCCGGTTACGCCGTCGGGTATCTTGGATAAATACAAGTCAATTTAGAATATGGATAGGTTTTCACGTGTTACACCTTTCTATTGTGTATATTATTATAGATTGTATGGAAATGTTGACATGTAGTTTGTTGAACAATGAAAAATGTATTACAATATACCACTATTTTCGCAGTCATTTCTCTGTGTTGTCTAGGATTTCTCTCATATTACTTAGAAACATAATCGCTTCCATTTTCCAATTATTCTATTGCAAGGGACAGAATTGTTAGCGTTTACTATAATGATCAATTTCTTCGCTACTGAATATTTAAGTTAACTACTGGCTTGATGACTGATGCATGATGCACTGACGTCATTGAAATACTTACTGAATCGCCATTGTCTTTAACTTATCTCGATGTACATGTCAAAGTTGCAAGCACATTCACCTATACCAGCACACTTACCAACACAACCTTCACGGATAGTCATGTTTCATTCATTTGATATACTTTTTGTACGTTGTAAAACTGAATGTATGTTTGAAATTTTACTATTTATCTATATTTATAAATGAACTAAATAACAATTAATTATGTATGAGAACGTCTGTTTGTTGTATATATATTGTTAGTCTGTTTACTAATTGATCAATAAACTATGAATTACACTATATTTTGATTATTACTCCCTATATTTTTTTCTAGTAGTTCGTTATATGGTTATCAGTAGAGCTTCTCTTTTGCTCCTGTAAGTTTATACTGCTTATGATTCGAGTTCTACTGTTATTGATAGCCTTCTTATAAATAACATCCATGTAAATGCACGGATACAAGGTAAACATCTTCACTGGTATAGCGATATAACGATGGATACGGGCTATACCCGAGATATCACTTGATCAGATCTGATAATTCTGCACAAATAATACCTTCGTCACCAAACATGATGGTGGCTACTTCATTCTGATTAATCGAACTATTGAACCTCCAGCCTGATCTACTAGTATTTTGACCGTTATTCTAAAAGTGATCGTTACTCCAAATTACGACCGTTACCCCAACTTGTGACAGTTATTCCAAATCTTGATCATACTCTAAATAATGACTGTGATGATGATGACATCACTGATCCTGATCATGCTCATCATCTCGAACGAGAACCCGATCCTCATCATTGGCGTAAAAGGCTCATTTTTGCACTACTTGCTGAACTGTATATTGTTGAACAGTAATCAACACGAGGTAGGATCAAAGTAGTGTACTGTATTAATTTGGTTTCTCTAGGTTCCAGTGGACATATCCATTTCAATATTCGAATATTTCTGTTCAATTGCAAAACAATCGCATGAACTTTAAAATTCTAGTTTTCGTCAATGATTACCCCAAGATATTTAATGTTCATATCTCACTCTCACATCATTCATTGAGGGGTATGTGTCGTTAACCTGGTTGCATTTTCTTTGTTCCGACCAATATCACGTTAGTTTTGCCAATTTCAAGGATTAGCTTAGAGCATCTTTTTGAAGTAATTGTTTTACAATCGACACATCATGATGAGCAACCTAAACGACTGTGTCGTTTGAATACAAATTGATTTCACTGTACTCAAAACAAGCAGTAACATCGTTTATGAAGAAAATAAATACCCAGTATTGATCTCTGATGAACTATAGTCTTGATATCTTCGGGACTGGAGGAGCAGTCATTTTTAAGACACACTTGTTCTCTGTTACCAAGATAGTCGCTAAACCAAAATGTGCCCCCAAGCCCGTAGAAATGATGTTTGATTAGCCGTTTATCCTGCATGATCTGCTGTGCTAAAGGCATTCCTTATATCAGGGGCAGCCAGACCATTCACATTTCCGACATAAATCTTATCCCAACAATATTCAGTTAGTTTATGTAGACAAGTTTCAGTGAAGTTACCAAGAAAGGTATCACTGAGTATACCCTGCTGTAGAAAAAATCATACACCTGTTCATGATCTATTTGTTCAAGGTCATTTTATTAGAGGACTATTAATCTTCACAGATAGATATTTCATGAACACCTAACCCTCTATATACATCGACACAAAACATATGGACATCATAAAGTAAGCGTCGACATACAGGTATATACAGATATCACTCAGATTGTTATATTCATACGTAAATAATTGAATTTCCCCGGGATTGTTCGTATACCTGGCAATTTGATTGTCTGATTACTGCTGAATTCTTCTGTCCATACTTCAATGAATATAAATATATATATGCCACTTCCACAGCCACACTACGTTTTAACTATGCATAGCACTGGATCACTGGCCGTAATGTAAAGCGGGTTGAGAAATATTGCCACCAGAAATGTATAAAACAATATAGGAAGAACTGTCAATTTCAGTATTTATTTGCGTTGTGTAAAGTGTTAGTTTAACCACACCAAGTTATGAGAGGAAAGAGCTGAGATATGTCTGTCGCTCATGCAAATGAGTATCAGACGAACACCGTGAAATTTTGCAGTTCAGACATCTCCGTGACTTTGAACGAAATATTAAAATGCCTGAGATCGAGATCAATCTTCTCCACAAGAGAATGAAAAGCTAGATGAGAAACTGCCATTCAATCTGAAGGAGGGATTATCTCGTCTCACGGGAAATTTCTTCACATGTCTTCACTAACCAAGACGCCTTAATCGTGGATCTAGAAGAACAGTTCTTCGAACGTGGGGTTAAAAAGCTATCTAGGAACGTGTTGAGCGTTGACTCTTAACCGCAATGGGGGATTGCGTTTCGAACTGTCCAACACTTGGGATAGCGCCTTAAAGAAAAAGACCAATAAGAGACTGTTATAGCTATTACGAGTAGACCAATTCCTTCTGTGTAATTAACTGTGCCTATCCGATCTACTGACAATTACTACCGCTATGTAAGGTTTATTTCTATAGACAGTTATTTGTGCCGGCGTCTTGACCTTTGCTTTTTTTTATTTTTTCAATGATGCCTGCTGAGACGCAGCCAGCAGGTGTATTTAAGATCAGTAACTGTGATCAGTGCTTGCACTTTTGTGTTCGAAGTGAACCCTTATCACCTTTGACATATCGTCAAAGGGGTTGCCTAATTGTTTTTTTCCATTCGGTTTGAACCCTGTATCCACTTAAATGTGCTCACCTTCCAAGATGATTTCATATATTTAATGTGATTTCCTGTACAAATTTCTGCAGCCTGCCATCCTGTACACCGTTACGCACTCCAAGCAACTGTAAAAGGCACAGATTTCTAGAAGAACCCGCCTATGGTTCTTCCAGTTTTTCTGGACGGCTTTGTGTGTATGAAGGGGTACAAAGACGAAGGAATCACCCACGCGACTACAATACATAATGATAATGATATGGTTAATACACCAATAACCTAAGCATAAACTGACCGACGAACTCGAACTCTTCTACTTGTGTCTCATTCCGCTTTCTCCTTGTTGTTTATCCATTTATTTATTTACTTATTTATTCATTTGTTTATTTTTTTATTTATTTATTTTTTTAAATATAGCGCTTGTAAACACCACAAATAAGAAATGTAACATGGAATTAAAATAAAACATTGAGTTGGTGGGCCGCGAAATCCGTATGGGATGCGGCCCTTAAACTGCAATTTCAAACAATGTACAAATTTCTCACTCTGTTGAAGACGTTCTGGTGAGCATCGCAACGTCAGTATATTAAAATTCGAAATCCAGAGAACCAGTTTCTTCGACTTGTTATTGTTAATACCTGAATGACTGAGAACCTTCACTCATTATCTCGCCTAACTAAACACAACGAAATTATTAAACCCGGCGAAATCAATTCCGACCTGCATTCTGGTTTTCTCGAGATACTGAGTTTGGTACTGTTTATCGTACATTTCGTTATCCGTCCACTGAAGTTTCATCACCAGCTTACTTCCAATTCTTCTGAGCTTTGCACCGATGAAAAACCAGAGGAAATATGTCGTCCTGACTCACGAATCCAGATAAAATAACGAAAAGGCGGTTTTGACGGCAACGAGGTGCCCACTGATGAGTAGGTGTATGGAACAGGTACCGACAGATGCAATGGGCGAGCAATGGGCGAGCTAATTTTATTTTATTTTTTAGTTAATCACGATTGATCTACAAATCATTCACATCTATTTTAACGAACTACCTTCTCAAAGGCAAATACCCTGCCCAATGTAAAAATTCCAAAACAAGATCAAAGAAAGACATTATACCAATAAGTTTTATTTGACTGAAAGATCCAAATAATCAAAGCAAGTACCACCCAATGCAGAGTGCGTTCACGTACTCATTTTACTATCACCGCGTTTGTTTATAGATTGATGGCTCGCGAATGCTGATTAAACAACTCGAACGTTTATGCTTTGTATTCTCGGGTTCGAATTATTTAACAGCCGATCCTGTGGTCTTCAAAACCAATATTTCTTTCAATAGCGGGGATAACTCGCGGCGAAAGGTAGTAAAATGTACCATAAGTTTCAAGTCCAGGAGCTATCAAATAGATCTTATCAATAAAGAAGCTGCACCATCAAGCTTCTCCTTCAACCCTGTTGACGAGGGCCCTTCAGGAGACACGAGGGCCCTTCAGGAGGTAATAGCATTTTGGTATTGCGCCACTATTTCTAAAAACTCTAGCGTTGAATGTATGTGGATACTGAAAACCTCGAAATGTCTTACGGAAGAACTTGATGCTAAATGTCATATACCGTACAGACATGTATCCACACGGGATATTCTCGACTCTCTATACTACAATCCCTCATCAGGACCTTATTGACCGTCTAAGTTCATTAATAGTATCTGTGTTCAAGAAAACTGATCATAGATATGTTAATGTCGGAAGCCATAAAGCATTCTTTAGCTCTACTACATACAAGAAATATCATTCATGGGTTGTTTGTTTGTTTATAGAGTTACTTGAATTTCTCATTAAAATATCTATGTGAAATTTCGCAACACAATATATCAACAGCATATAGGCATTCCAATGGAATTCCAATTGTACCGCTAAATAGACGACCTTCTGGCTGTGAATAATCGCTATATAAATGACGCAGTGAAGGATATATATACACCTTCACTGAATTTGAAGGACACTACAGATAGCCCTACAGGCACATCATATTTAGACCTATATCTCTATAAAAATGGAGCGGGCCTTCTCTCTCGTCGACTTTATGACAAAAGAGATGATTACAATTTCGACATCGTAAACTATCCCTTTCTGGACAAGCGCCGCCACTCAAAGTTTCTCAAATTTGGCGATACATATCGCATGCTGATAGCAAAATACGAGCGTAGCGTGCAAGATTTATGGTGTTACGTTTCGTAACTTATGTCTAATTCCGCTTAACCCGGGGCTAGGGGCCGTATGAGCCCATGTACTTCAAGATCCTCATGCTGCTAATATATGAACTGTCACAAACAAAACGTGACTGAGATACATCATTTTCTAGATGACGACTTTACAACGAATATTATGGTTTAAGAATACTAATCAGCGATACGGATTTGATATTTTTGGAACATGACGGCATCATTGCAAACTGTTGACCGCTTCTCTCTTGCAGGAAACTAGCCTATGTTTATGTCTACTATGATTGTCTTTTTGAATTTGGTGCTAATACTGTTATATGGAATAGGTCTTTGGTTTATGGACGCGGATATTCTCTAATGGACGACGGCTGAATTATGAATGACGCTTGTACGCTTGTAATGTGTTAGTGCATAAAATAAAATATAATAAAAGCGTCTAGTCCGTCATTCAATATTAAGCCGTGATTCATTAAAAAACTTGCTCGTTCATAATCCAAGTCCTAATTCATATAACAGAATGAGCACTAAATTCAAAAAATAAATCACAGTATACATAAAAAATAGGCTGATTCTCCGCAAGAGAGAAGCGGTCAACAGTTTTCAATGATGCCGGGAAGACATCATGATGTGCCAGAAATGTCAAATCCGTATCGCTGATCAGTATTCGTGAAGTCGAATGTGATGAATATCAGTCACCTGGGGTTAAACGGAATTAGACAATTTGTTTTGGGACAATAGAAGGACGGCCCGACCATAATATTAGAGCAGCATTTACACCGTTTATCTTCACAGATAGACGCTGCACAAGAAGTTTTCGTTGTTGAGAGGTTATAATGTGCTTTAGTTAGCATTTTTTTCGAGTTAGGGATGGGAGTTTTTCATTGATACATTATACACCTCCATATTCTTACGTATCCGCTCATGTTTTTTTCCTGGGATTTATTAATGGGGAAACCAAATGGTCCTGGGACATTCAACCGAGCAGTCATCGCGACTCTAAACAAGACACAATTTTTTACATGTATAATCTTCATTGTCTAGTTCCCCGGTTTCATTGACGAGTTATTGTTGGTGGCTGTTATCAGCGAATTTTCGGTGACGTGAGGACGATACTGCTCTTTATCTGCAGTTATGAAAAATTCGTCAAAGAGTAGCAGCCAAAATCATCAAAACATGTCCAAAATTGTTGATGAGATGTGGATCATATCTAACTATTTCCTTCTGCTCCGTTAAGATGCTGGAAAATAAACTTAAAATCATGTGACGTCGATAACAGAGTATACATGGCCTATGTCAGCTGGCAAATCATTTGGATATTTGCATTTGCACAACTGCAATGAAGAATTATAATGTTTTCGAACAGATTCTAGTTCTTAGGATATAGTAAACATTGTGGTTGATTAAACATTCTGATCAATACTAAATGGCAGGGAGATTTTCGTAAATACACACACAGAGAGTTTATAAACACGTGGATACGGCATAGTTTAATTAATAATGAAGTAAAGGTATCCTCCTTAGCAGTGTCATCTGAAGCATGCATGTATCTGAACAGTAAATTATCATAATGTTTTACGTGACCAGTTAGATACCTGCATGCTCATATAATCACATTGATATACTCGGGAAAAATTACTGAAATTAGTATTCAGTTAAGCAGTCGTACTGTTAGCATATACCTAATGTGTATAATTTCACAGCATAATCAGTATATTAGCTAGTTCCTTCATTGATCGAACCACATTGTCACGCCATTACCCGGTGTGGAAGAAACGGTGGTTCCTCAGATATGAGTGTCCGCTTGCTATGATTTAACCCAGCCCGGACACTGACATCTGAAAAGGTCACTTGGATATCAGAGCCCGCCCTAGGTAAAACATAGGAGACCGGACACTGGTCTCTGGGGACCACCGTTTCTATCACACCAGAACTTCCATAATCTGAGCTGACAGTTATCAGAATATCACTGCAAAAGATATTCATGATAAATTTGCTTGAAGAGACCTTTACACCTGCTCTGTAATTTCCATACGAGTATCAACCTGTTATGCTATCCTTTTTCCTTGCACATGATATCTCTCCAGAATGCCTTAACATAGTCAGACATAATGCTTTATTCGCACTAAAAGGGATCGTATAATAAATGAGATTGTTTGCACAAGCTAGTTTCATTCAAAGCAGAACAGTAAACCATTTCCAGTATTGATTACTATTGGTATTCCTTGAACCATTCGGATTAGGTTTGTTGTATAAAATTTATCTTAGTATGGCTTTTAGTGTAGCTGCTCATGTGAGCGCCATGAGAATCTCGCATTATAAGGTGCTCATTCATCCATATGTACCCTGAGAGTCATGCGTTAATTATGCTCTCTATATAATGTCGAGATATTTTCTATAATGATGTCGACATAACCCTACATATATATGTACCAGGACTGGGATGAATATATTTCTCAAGAAATAACTTGATAATATAGAGTTGTGTGTGCTGGTAGAAGATAATAAGCAGGAAAATAATTTTTATATCTCCCTATACGTGTATACTTGCAGTGCGTTTTATTACCAGAATAGGAAAACGAAACGAGTAATATCTTATACCTGTCTTTCTTTGTTATAAATATTTTATAGATGGGCTAGACTGAACTTTGGGGTGTCATTAACTTGCACAAGGACAGGGACTTACCAATATACAGAGGAACATATTACTGTCATTTGGTGCCCATCTGTCAAAAATGAATTCCAAAATTAGGACTAAATAAAACAAGGGACCATTTCTAAGACGACTATGTGTGAAACATGAGTTTAGATTTGAAATATTTTCATAGTATTAGGAGAGAAGTTGGCACTTTTGTACTTTTCCCAGGTATTTGTCCGAAATTCACTCCAGTTTAAGCAAAGTGTATCGTGGTCCGCATGCATTACATCATGAGCTATAACATGCTTGTAATATTATCTCCCATCAGTGCTGGTACGTTTGACAGAAGTCATAACGAAATATTTTTTATGATTTATATTGCTCAGCTTAAAAGACTTATCACAGCTGCCATTTTGAAATCTAACAGGTGCTTTGGTCGAGATAATAGCATTAAAAGGATTCTGGGATGATTTGCGAAAATGTGCAAATTTGATTACTATAAACAATGCCAAAATCATAGATTGACCGTGAAAGAATGCAACTTTCATATGCTCAATTATGACCGCAATCTTCAGGTCATGATTTTCACAGAATATTGTGTAAATGTGCTTCAGTCAGCCTGAAATGATAAGCTGTAATACAAAATAGCTTGAATCTGAAAATGCGAACGTGGGATAGACTGAATACATGTACCAAAAAAAGTTCTAAAACATGCAAGCTTCAAATGCCCTATATATGTCAGCCGCTATATGGCTAATTTTTGAATTTAGCGGCAACTTCAACTTCTTCAAAACGCCCCCCTGGGGTTTTCTCCCGCCGATCACCATATCCTTCTTCTTTATCAACATTTGTGTATATATCATTACATCATGTGCTAATTTGTTATCAATTTCTCGGTTGGTGAATAAAAAAATTCAATTCAATTTAATTCATCACAACAGAAAATACAGCTCCAACCAGATATAATGTGTTCCGCAACCTGCAATACACTAATATACAACTTATCTCTATTCAAAAGGGTCAGTTTTTATTTGATGAACAACGCCACCTTTTGAGTTGCCAAAATCGTGCCCTTGGGCTAACAACACCGAAATCTTTTCCGAGATCATTATACCCAATTTTTTTTACAATCGAAAAAGAAGCTGGAAAAGAAAAAAAAAATGTGCCAGAAAGGTTAATAATGTTCACGAATCCGTGTCATTACCCCCACCTGTCATTCTCCATCCCCTCCTCATCGACATCGTCCCCAACGATATTATCCCATTCCCCACATGACATTTTCCCCAAACTAATATTGTGAAATGTCATAAATTTGATGAGAAAAAATGGTAAGCGGGAATTTCTGTCTGCATACGCCAGAACGTATGCTCTCATCTTTGCATGCCCTAGTTGGAGGTAATATTAAACTAGAACTGCATGTGATGTCAGGAGCAGATCATCATGTGCTGTATGATAGTAACCGGTCATGCCTAAAAACTGAATATATTTTCATAAATAGACTCGAAGTATACTTAACAAATGGCATTTGACATCACTCAAAAAACTTTCAATCAACTACAGTGAGAGTGAGTTTCATTTTTTTCATATGTTTTACTATATTTTTTAAAATTCATTTTCTCTTTGTTCACTCAGTCTTCGATTCATGCTGGATTTGAAATGTTGAATTTAATCACTTATCCCCTCTCAGCTTGTTGTATTAATAATTTTTATCAAATTCTAATCTCACAATATTAGAGTGGGGAAAGTGTCGGATGGGGATAATGTCAGGTGAGGATAATGTCGGTACCCCCATGACTACAGCGCCATCTAGTGATCAAATAAAAACATGAAAACACAACCTGGCAAATTCCCCAGATCATGCCCAGATCTAGCCAGACAGCAATCACAGTTCATCTAAAACTAAAAAATCTCCACTGGTTACAGAGATATGGATATTTGAAATGGCCATGGCGGTGGCGTATACCGCTGTGGTGGAGTAGTGTCATGGTAATATATTATAGGTTATGTGATATATTTTAGCATTAGTGTCCAGTACTGGAGGCACCTTGACAAGAGTGACAGGAATTCATGATTGTAAATACATCTGTAAATGTATTGATTTCATCACTCAGTGGAAAATAGCTAAGCTCAACAGTTAAGCTGATGGGTATTTTTTTCAAATAAGGTGGCTGAAGCACCTGAAATGCAGACCAATCTGCGGCTCGGGCAATATGCACATCCTCGGGGCAACAAAACTGCATATTCCCCTTACAACAAGTCAATATTTTCATAGAGTCTGATATCGAAATGCAGGAAAATATTTCCTATATCCATTCATCTGACAAGCTTATTGTCTTATCCGCCATGTCTAACATATTTTGTAGACCAATTTATCCCGTCATCTAAGCTAATAGACAATAAGTGTTATTTACAAATACAGAATAGGTGACTGTGCGCACAAGTTGAAAATTGAACGTGTTAGATACCAACAGTCAGATGGAGGTGACAAACTTTGTAAACAGTGTCTAAGTAAGGTCATTGAGTATGAACATGATTTTATTCTGACCTGTCCTAAATATATTACACTTAGAAAAAACGTTTTTGAAGCAATTTCTAATATGTGTACAAACTTCCATTCTCTAAGTAGCACAGTGATGCTTAAATTTATTCTGGGAAACTGCTCCACAGATACGCTTATCACAACTGCCAAATTGACCTTGCTTGCTTAAGAAAAGTTGTGTGATCAGTAAGTTAATTCATGCAGTGTGAAATATCCTATAAGGATCACAAGCTAATCCTATATACATACGTGTCATAATGATGTGGTTATATTGAATGATGTCAGCTTTGCGTCATGGCTCGTGTGAATCTTGTTTTTTTCTTCTTGTACTCATCCGCCATGTTTGGCACCTTCACGCTTCAAACTAAAGTGTTGTAAAGTGTTGAAATAACACTTTAAGTGTGTCCACAGGGACTGTACTTTAAAGTGCTGTCCATGTGGACACATTTAAAGGGTTAGTGCAACACTTTACGAGTAGGTTTCGACACTTAGTTTTAAGCGTGTTGTTGTTGTTCTTAAATTGAATGACTATACTACCAGTATACTGACTGTGCTGATGTGTCAATAAAAAAGTAAAAAAAAAAAGGGGTGTATGTACAGGTAGTGGGTTGTTACCAAACTTTCCCATTGATGGAGAGAGAACCTAGCTCAGCCATATTTTATAAGTCAAATTCTTGGGGTTTATATTATGAATTCCCTGACCAGGAAACCTGAGTCGGTTTCCTACATAGGGAACTCACGGCCTGTTTCCTGATCAGTGAACAAGGAGACTGTTTCGAAATCAGGGAACCCAACAATTGTTTCCTGAACAGGAAATCTTTGCAAGTTCCCAAATCAGGTAACAAACTAGCAGCTTTCCTGGTTTGGAAACTCATTCCCTGCATGGGACATAAGTTCCTCATTTTGGAGTTGGACCGGACTGGTGGATGCATTGTCGTGCCTGACACAAGTCACTGCGGACAGACGGAACGTTGTGATAGAATTTACTTCACTGGGATCATAATGCCGTTCCGAATGCGATGACCGCAACAGAGATCGAGCGCTCATCTGGGAACGAACCGAAGTTAGAGTCTGTCAAAAAATATTTTCAAGTGGGGTAGACCAAAAATTGCCCCCGCGACTAAAAGTTTGTGAAAGACGAAATGACGAACTGAAACTTGGTGCTACGTGGTGCAAGGATCGTGATACCTCGCTCGCTTCGGAGACAGGTGCTTCGGAGACACGTGTCATCCAAGCCAAGTTGTCACTCAGCCAGTAAAACCTCAACCTGAATGCAGAACTGAAATACCATATGATCCATGACAGGATCTCGCGCTGGATCTAAAAGGGTCATTTTCTAAAGGGGAGAACATTTTGATAATCTTCGATTACAACAGTCGATATTACGAAGTATCACTTTTGAAACAGACAACTTCACTCAAAGTGATTAAATATCTGGGTATAATGTTTGCCAGACACGGTCTTCCATATTCAATGACTTCAGACAAAGGATCTTAGTTTGTGGCGGATGAAATTGAAAGTTACGTTCGCGAAAACGGAATCGAACACCGAGCCGCGACCCCTCTGTGATCTCAAGCAAACGGCGAGGTTGAACATCAGAACAGGAGTCTTCTGAAGTCGATTCGGACTAGCCAGGCGCAAGGACTGCACTGGCAAATGAAACTGAAAAAAGCTTCTAGTGGTTTAACGGACTACGACACGTACTGTCACTGGAGTCAGTTTAGCTGAACTTATGTTTGATAGCAAGATCAGAATCAAACTTCCATCGTTACGGTCAACATCTTTGGAGAAGGAACCAATCGAGATATGCGATCGCGATCGCGAACAGAAACAAGAGGGTACATCATATGCGGATGACAGAAGGCACGCGATGAAACGCGACTTACAGCCTTGTGATCAGGTACTGCTTCGGCAGAAACGTGAGAATTTCCTAGACTAGAAAGGTTAAATGGTTCTCCACGCATGGGAAACCATCGTGTCTGCGATAATGCATTATTCCCGATGCTTCGCGCAAAGGCGAAAAAATGATTTTAAAATGATAATTATCTTTTAAAATTGTCTTCTTCTACTAATCTGGAGCACGAGGATGAAGAATTTCTCCAAAATGGACAACAATTGTCAAGAACGCAAATTCCAAATGACCCCACATGACTGCCATCATGAATTTACCCATGATGCTTTACATGTATGTGAAGGGGTACTTTATACACAAATGGACACATAATGATAAACTATGATGTACTAAAGGTCTCAGTTTGACAAATGAGTACATCGGTATAACTGAGGTAGACAAGTCGCCGAATGAAATGAAAAAAAAAACAACAAACGGACAAATGGTTTGTTTTTCGTGCGAATTTACGTACGATGCTTTTTGTGAAAGAATGAATAAATGTGGTCAAAACGAGCCTCAAATGGTTAGCTATGATTTGGTGCAGTCAGATTCCTCCCAGACCAGTTGCCAGATTCGTCCTGTTGGATTTGACTAAAGTCACTTTTTTTCAGAATTTCTCGCTAGACTATAATTAGGACAGGTATGATTATCAACTTTTATATCTAATATATGCTAGAATAGCTGCCAGAGAAGAGGCAATGGCTGCCAAAATGATGTTGACAATAACTTGCGGTATAATACAATTTTTCCCGTGACAATAGTGGTCGTTCTTCCGTTCTATGTTCCACATGTAAGTTTTTCCGTAAACGACCTCTAATCCCATGACTATAACTGCTCGTAACAGTAAAATCGGTGAGATATTTCTCCCGATGTTCCTTGTGCCGTACAATTCACATGTGACGAGAGCTGTACCCGTAGAAAGAGCTCCGTAATACGTACCCAAAACGATGAAGATGATGACTAAATCTAGCGCCTCGTTTGTGGGAAGGAAAAACAGGACCTGGGACACTAACGATAGAAAAACGCAGAAAAAGAAAAAGACGAAGAACACTGATTTCCCCGCCAACCTATCCATCACGTATCCTGCAAGCACCCTCCCGACGTAGCTTCCACCATAAAATAGTAACACAGATTGTCTGTAAAATTGCTGTTGTCCTAATGCCTTTGTGACTGAATCAAAGCTTAACAGACCGAGATGCGCAATAGACATAGCTAGCACAATTGACCAGGCCACCAGTTGATATTCCCTGGAGAGCACAAGTCGGAGAAAACTGTCTTCATTCAGTTGTCGCAATTGAGATCGTCTTTCTAACAGGGAGTCCGACTCATCATAATGTACAACGCTGTTACTCTGTCCTGTTGTAAATTCATTTTCATCACGTCGCAGACAGGGGATTATCAGTACCAGAAGTACTGTGAAAGAGACAATTACAGCCAATGTAAAAGTTCCCATGTTCGCGTACGGATCCGGTTCTTCCTTTATGGACACTCTCCAGTATATAAACACAAGGACCGGGATCGTCATTTCGTGAACGATGTCCACAAGGCTGGTGATTCGTCCGCGGAACGACACTGGAACGTTCCAGATGGCCGTAGTTAGGGCTGGTATGTACAACGTTGAGGCTGCATTGGCTGTTGATGAAATAACGTATAATAATAAGCAAATACCACTTGTGACTCAGTCAGAGATTTTAGTCTTTGCATCGGAATATTCTTCCCTCTATGCCATTGTATTGAACTGCTTTGTGCTAATATGGAAGGTGATGTTTCTTTTTTACGCCCCTCGTCAATGTTACTAAATATATATCCTTATTATTTGACACAGGCCCCTATATATAACCCCATGCTTATATAAAGCATGGGGTTATATATAGAGACCCCATATTTCGACACTACACCCTACTACCACCGCCCACACTTCAAAAACTCTTGTTTTGCGGGCCTGTGTTATTTTGTTATATTATCGGAGGTCAGTCAGGGCATGCTACTGCTCCATGTTTTTGGCTTCTTACCACTCGTCCTAAGTGATGACATTTACATCACGAGATCTACATCACAGTTGGTATACAAGCAGATATCTAGCCACTGTATACAAGTTATCATTTTGGAGGCGGTTTTGGAACACGGTTTTGAACACTTTTGGTCAGCACTGTAGTCACAGATAAGTATTGCTATAGTCGTCATTTTGAAGATGAAGTCTCCAATGATCAGCACTGGCTGACTGGTTCATTCGGCGGGACCAAAGCCGAGATCAAGGTAATCTACACGATACCCACATCTCCCTCTCGACTCTCTCAACACTTCAACACCAATGGTGACATATGGGATCTATCCACATGGACAGTATGGTACGTGTTACAGAGTATGGCGTTGGTGTCACTCCTATACAAGACACATCCTTTCCAGATATGCTGCCAATAGAATAACAGGAGGACCGGAAGTGACGTGTTATCGTGAGCGCCATCATGTAGAAACTTGCATTCTGTAATAACACCATCACTCTGTCCCCCCTATATGCTTCTTTAACTCTTTCCCCCTTAGACTTGTGGGGAATTTTCTCTCTCTAACCCATAATAGATTTGTAATGGCGTAGGTCTTCAACCCATGGACTCATTTCAATTTTCATACTTCTCCAGCGATGTAAAATATCCCGTTTTATGTCCCATGTCATGTGGAGAAATATTTACCAATGGTCTCCCACAAACCCATTCTAATTTGTTCACGTTTTATATCAATATCAGCAACATTTATTCTAAAAATAAGTAATCTTGCGAGAAAATGTGTTGTATCTGCTTTCCGTCTGTTGGAAATCACGAAAAAAGCGAAGAAATTGTCGCATTTTAGCTACGTTTTGCAGTGTTCTGTTGTTGTTGTTCCGCTGCCATTCCCAGGTTACCGTATACCAATTTAAAGCTAATTTTCCGTAGATAACGAGATGGCAGGTTTTGAAAGAGCTAAAACTGGAAAATCCCATATACTTCCGTAAA
Source organism: Hanleya hanleyi (assembly GCA_036873755.1). Lineage (NCBI taxonomy): Eukaryota > Metazoa > Mollusca > Polyplacophora > Lepidopleurida > Hanleyidae > Hanleya > Hanleya hanleyi. The sequence goes on along the minus strand of JAVTVY010003349.1, from coordinate 17,961 downwards.
GGAGAATGAAGACGGTAAACTATATTTAGAAGGTGAAAATAAAACAGCATCACTGATTGGCCAAGGCTGACGAACTTTTTCCTGACGCCCGGCGTGATTGGAGCACACTGTTTGTTTGCGCGTGGTCGCCATGGCCACTGCAGCGTCGGCAAAAGCCAAAGAAGAATGGCGCATCAACATTTTATAATGGTGATGAACAGGTCCCGGGAAATTATGTAAAATAAACTTAGATGGGCAGATTTGACGAGTTCGTCATCAAGGGTTAGATACCTCGGTAGTTTGTGCCCGCGTTACGTAAAATATTCAGGAATTTGGAAGTAGATTTTACTATTTTTCGCACGTTTGTCTTGGAGCACACGAAATAAATTTGTTGTCAAATCGCGCATTTTCCATCAATTATTTCTGTTTCTCTCCCGATTTCATTTTACCCTTACCATAAAACATACCAACAGTCCATATAGTCAGATTTATTGAAATTTTGGCTTTCTGAAAACGTATAGTTTTAATTAGGTTTTACTCAAAAGTAAACGCCAAAAATTGCAAGAATAATCGACCACATGGGAACTCCAGTGACTCGTCGAAATCCGTCTTCATGAGTTAGAAGAACACTCGTCAAAACACGTTACATGGGGATCTACACAAGTCGTCAAAACCCGCTATATGAGGGAAAGAGTTAAAGGTGAACTGAAAAGCTTTCCAATGTTCTGTTAAAATGTCATAAAACAAGAACTTCTATAGTCAAAACTTATACCACCAGAAAACGAGAGCCAGAACGTCATCGCTTGCCTCCCGTTGTTTTTGGAACGTCATGACGTTATAGTGGTCCTCGTTCATTCATCCGACCTAGCATGACGTCACATTTAAATAAAACTTGAATGAAGGGGACCACTATAACGTCATAACGTTCTACAAACCAAGAGAGAAAAGCGATGCAAGTTTTCAAGACGGATTTATAACAGGATAACTTAAATATTGTTTTTAGTACAATTTTGCAAAATATATATGCCCCAAAAACGTATAAAAGTTATGTCACATAAGACAAGATGTATATAAGCAACATTTTAGATAAAATTAAAAGCTCTGCAGTTCACCTTTAAAGAAGTATTTGCTCAACACCGAAAGTGACGTACAGCGGTACACCGGATGTAAACTCTCACATGTTTATTCCTCCACAATTCAGATTAAGCGGGAAACCATCGTGTCCAATACATAAATTGCTATAGATCTCTAATCATGCGCTCATCAAATATTTATGTCATGGATCCGGTTCCATAAATTGATATAAATACCCCAAAAATAGCTGCTGGGCTCTACCGTATCCCAATTACTACTATTCTAGGTCATTACAGCGTTACGATAATAAAGGCCCCACCCACGTTTCCGCTTTAAAACATGGAATACAAACCTGACAGTAAAAAATATAAAGCCAGTAATAGATAGCCGGGTTGATAGTCAGGCCCCACGACCATTGATGTCCAGAACGGGAACAGACTCGCCGCCATGTAAATGGTGGAGACTGTTACTGTTATCCTGGGTCCAAATCGGTTATCCAGGTAACCACTCAGGAAATAATTTTGGGCGCCAAGGAGTTCAGCTGAGGCCACCATGGATACTGTCGGAAAATACAAAGAATAAACAAAACAATCCGTTATATTGTACCCTGGTCCAATAGAATTGAGTTTTACAGAAACACAGTGCATCACGGGATATCTTCCAGCTTTAAAGCATTTGATTGGTCAATTTAAAGTTTCGAAACAAAATCCGGGATTTTCACTTCAACTCGGAGAAAATTCAGTCAATCATTTTTCTGTGTTTCTGTAACGTTTCATCAGCTATGAAGCGTAGTGAGCTGCGATCGAAATATATTCAACAACCTAAAAAAAAAAATGCTAAAAACTCCATTGCCCGAGAAAAGTACACATATTTGAAAAACTTACCTTCAGATTGCGTGAGGTTAAAATGCGACTTAACATATCCCTCGTATATCACGAATTTGTACGAGAATCCGGCTATAAATGTTCCAACCACACAACCAGCCAGACACAAAGGTATAAGAAGTCGATTGGTACCCATGTCCAATATCTAGCTGCGGCTGAAAATCTGGAATTACAGAAGGTACCGGTATATTTCGATCACCCTTGTATGCACGAGATGTAATTGCTCCTCGCAAAGAAATTGAATTCATATATATTTGCGACATATTGTGAATATAATCGATACGAGTGAGATTGATAATGAAAAATCGCACAACAATGTCCTTGTGGTAGAGCGCTCATCTCGCAAGCGGCAGGTCCCAGGTTCGATCCCGGCCTTAGTCATACGAAAGACTTAAATAATGGAACTTGTAACTATACCTGGCTTGGCCCTCAGCAGTAGGAGGATAGATCAAGGACTGGTTTACCCGGTGTCAGGATAATCTGACTGGGTCGTCGTCATATGAAGGAATAATGTTGAAAGCGACGTTTAACCTACTCTGTCAATCTACAGTGAAACACACGACACTCAACGTTCACAGTAAATCAACGTAATTATGTTATAGTGAAGGCATCCAAGCGGGAAATATATTTAATTCTATAAAAAGTATTAAAAAACATTTAACTTCACTTCAAGTCATCAGGTCAAGCCTGGGGGCACTCGTTGTTGGAAGATTGCAGTGGCCAATGTCTTTCTTACAAGCCTAATTAATACACGGCGCCGTACCGGTGCAGGATATATCGAATGACCGTGAGATCATGTGATTAGTACGTCATGAGAACCAGTTATAGTTCTCATTTACGACCACAGTCATGAGAACCAGTTATAGTTCTCATTTACGACCACAGTCATGAGAACCAGTTATAGTTCTCATTTACGACCACAGTCATGAGAACCAGTTATAGTTCTCATTTACGACCACATTAACATAAATTTGAATAGCTAATTACCTAAATCTCATGGATATAGTTATTTTCAATTTTTAAATGCATTGAAGCTTGAGACACAAAAATACGATACAAAAGTGGGATAGGGATGCCGATTTTATTCTAGATCGCTCAGAAGTAGGGCACCCCCCATTTTGACAGCTTGGTCCGGTGCGATTTTGAAATAATAGGGGTCATTTCCAAAATCGTGTGGAAAATCAATGATTTATAGCTGATTAATTATGAAAGCATTTTTAAATAGTGCAAACACAGCTGCCAGGGCCTGCCATTTCATCAGTCCACTTCAGTCAATATCAACCAATTAGGTGGCATTTTCACATTTAGTTCGCATAGCTACTGATACCCAAGCTGTGATCTGATTGGCTGAAACAAAGAAACTGGTACCCTATGCCTAGTACAGGCGTACATTTCGCAACTATTTTGAACCCTGTTTTTCAACACTTGGATGAGTAGGGCCATTGCATTTGATACCACATGCGTTGCCTCTTGTTCTCCTGTGTTAAAAGTGGCCAAAGTAGTGGAATATTGACAGCCTTGGGACACAGATTCAGATTCAGGAGGAGGAAGAGGAGCTAGCGAACGAGCGAGCGATTGGGAGGAAGGGAAGAACGAGGAGGTAAGTGTAGGGTGCAGGTTCAGGTTTAGGGTCAAGGTGCAATGCATAGGATAATTTTTCGGGTTCTTGCAGTGGAATTCGTGTAGGATTGTGCACAAAATGTACCACAACTGTTAAATTGAATAAACATTCGGTCATTTTCGCCAATGAGTGTGACAGATATCCACCGTAAAATCTCTTGTGTCGAAGTGTTTGCAGTTATTACAGCTGTTCAGATAAAGCGTTCAGGTAATTTAAACATAGGGCGATTTTGGACCTCCTCCCGACCAAATTGCACGTCCGACGTCATTTTCGGTGACGTTGATTGTTGGCCCTTCTATAGCGAGATGGTGTTACGCTTGCACAGGCACGGCGTCTTCCGTTCCATTAACCTAATGCCTTCGGTTACGTCATCGAACACAGCCACCACGTCATGCATATGAGTTCCGGATACTGAGCCCAGGTGACGTCGTAACCTACAACAGCGCATGCGTACGATGACATCACTTCCGAACAGCGCAGGAGTCAAAGGTCACTTCCGGTCACGTGGTCGAATGTCACTTCCGGTCACGTGACCGGAAGTGACCTTTGACCCGGAAGTGACCTTTGACCGTGATGTCACGTGATCGGGTGTGACATTTGACCCGGATGCGACCTTTGACCCGGATGTCACGTGACCAGATGTAACGTCATCGTGAGCTCCGCATGCTTCGCGACTGGTGGCGCCCCCTGGTGTCAGTATGACCCAATTTAGCCTTTATATACTACTCACGGCAATTAGTACCTGCGAAAGTGGATTAATAAGCACGTTGTTCCCAACTCTTCCCGGTAGCTCAGTCGGTAGAGCAGTGGGAGGATACCTCCTATTTGTGAGTTTGATTCTCACCCTAGCAAGGTGGGTGTTTACAATGCAGGAATAGTTCAAAATTATCAGACTTACAACAAAACCTAATTTTTGAAATTTTGGAATGAAAACAATATCATCGTTAAGAAGTGGCGAATGAAGCGCTTGGAAGGCATTTTTTCGTCATCATCGTTATGTTGTGTTTAAACTAATGACGTCGAACGCAAATGATGTTTTGCTTCTTAAGCTTTCTTCCTATTGAAGTGTCCGGCTTAAACACGTTGATTCTTAATAGTGAGGTGGCTTAGTGAAATCATATTACGTAAGTGACAAAAGCATGATTTTTTCACCAGAGGATCCCCTAGGGTCATTCTCTTAAAAAATCTGTGGCTGCAAAAAGAATTCACAAGTGTGACGTCACAGTGACGTCTTTTTGACGTTTATACGTTAAATGTATGCTGAAATACAGAATATCCTCAAAGTACGGTTCTTGAACTAAACCACCACGACTTTTCTAACTGTAACAAGCTGTGTACTCAGCAGATGTAATTATGAGTTCAAAATATATCATTTTTCAGACTGTATGGTGAAAAAGAGGAAAAGAGTAGTATAGAAAGCAGCAATTTTGAGGGTGCGTGGGGTGTGTTTGAGGGACCATCCGTGGTCCGAATGCGTAGTGTGAGGTGTCAAAGTGAAGCTCTGGTGATGTAGACCACGACTTGAGGGATGCCCATGTCATCTGTGATGTCATTGTTGACGTCATTAGTAGGTGTAGTACCCAAAGTGGGCCTAATGGGGATGTGAAGAAAAGTGTTTGGGGTAGAGATGGACCATCCGTGGAAAGAATGCGTCGTATGAGGTGTCATCTTGTAGTAACGACCGCCAATGCTGAGCTTAACGCTTCAACGCCCTGGTGAAATAGCTCAGAAGCTCTGATTTTCTAGATATTTTATTGAATTGTCACTAATTCATCAAAATGCAGTGACGCTCATCAGCGCCCGTTGTTACGCCTTAACGCCCTATCTGTATGCCTTAATGCCCGTCTCAACGCCTTAACGCCCGTCTCAACGCCTTAACACCTTATCCTAACGACCTTACGTGCATAACGTGCATATACCAGTCAATCGGCAGGCTGGGGAAGTAACCAATCAGTGCAGCCATAAGGGCATTCACGGCGTACACACCGTGACATGTAAAAGCATGTAACAAAATGTAGCACTATATATGACTCTTTATGTTCATCATAATCAACGTTGGTCAGGATGGCCGAGTGGTCTAAGGCGCCAGTCTACATATTTGGGACGTGGGTTCGAATCCCACTTCTGACACACACCTTTTTCGTTATTCTTCGCCATGTTGCAAAACCATTGTACAAATATACCACTATATATGAATCATTATGACCACGATACCAAGCTTTGGTCAGGATGGCCGAGTGGTCTAAGGCGCCAGTCTCAAGATCTATGAAATTGTCTTCCCCGGGGTATGGGTATACTGGTCTGCAGATGCGGGCGTAGGTTCGAATCCTACTCCTGACTCGCACCATTTACTGGTTACACAGAGTCATAGAAATGAGAATGTTGTTGAGATAGTGTAGTCTCACAATTTCGGGTAAATAAAAGTCAACGAAATTAATCCAGTTTATAGTATTACAGAAATCAGAAACTATCAGGGTTAATTTAGCGGGGAATTTTCTAGATCACTTGGGAGTGGTAGAGAAAGGGGAGTTTCGGGGGTGCAAACAAGCGCGTTTGGAGAGAGGTGGCCATGTTCGCTCTAGCTACCTGGTAGAGTTACCTCAGCGTATCCCGAAGTGACGTCACAGAGGTCATATGCAAATTTTTAGGTCAACTTGGGGTTGCGGTGGAACAACGCCTCAATACCTATGTTAATGACTTTATCTTAAAGCCATAACGCCCTAGCAAGACACCCTGACGCCATGATGTAGAAAGATGAGAGAACAACAACAACAACAACAAGAATGACAGGTCATTCAAGTTATTAGTCCCTCGAGTACATCATACCCACGCTGGGGGAGCCGCGTTGGGTATGTTTAAAATTCAAGTAGGCTCTTGTCCAATTAGAAATCGTCATTTGAGAAAGTTAATCTTCGGTCATAATCGCTTCTGGTCTAAGCGTCGTCAGGCAGGCCAGGATACTGTAACGGCAGCATGTCCTGAAACACTAGTTTGCACATTTGGGGTGTAGAAAGTAGAGTGGTCATTCTTGAGGTGCACAGGGATATATTTGAGAGAGTTCTATATCTCATCCAAAGATGAAGTGTAGGGTGGCATCTGGAAGCTCTCGTGGCGTCATTGCGACGTCATTGGTGACGTCATCAGTACGAGTGGTGGCGAAATTTTAATTAGTCGACCAATACATATGGACTGATAGTCCCTATATGTACAGACACCACAACCACCACACACCACCACCCCTGGGCGTTGATGCCCGTCATCGCTCGGTGGTGGTGGTAGCTCCCCTAGGGCAGAGCTGTTGGATCGGAGCGCTCGGAGCTCTCGAAGTCTGAGCTTGGAGCTCTTGGAACGCAGAGGTCATCATAGGCATGCGCACACCCCTGTCCCCTATAGCCCGTAGAGCACAGGGTACACCAGGGTAGCTAACTGCAGAGATAATCTATGCAGTGCGTTGTTTACATATTTCACAATGTCTTCCTGAATGTTTACATGCACCGATACACTGTACGTAAACTGTGTGTGTGGTGAATAAAACATTATTTATTCATTAAACGGTTATGACAGCTGATAAAGTGAACTAATTAGACTGTGATGTATTAACCTCACAAAATATAAGAGATAGATTGTTGTTTATTGTATGTTGGTAAAAAATTGTGTTAAACTGATGAAAATGTACAAAAATAATTCTCAATTTGGTGACCATTTTGAATTCATCAAAGCTGGCCTATCTGTAATATTGTCACGATACATATACTGAACATCAGTATCATTTACCTTTTATGTAAAAGTGTTCACCATATGAAATAGAAATGCGTACAAAGGGTAGGCGTTTAGTTTAACCCTATCTGACCTGGGATTTTTGGGACCTGTTGTGGCCTGGGGGAGTGAAATGCCCCCCCCCCAATTATTTTTCTTACCCCTTGAGCTAGGGGACTGAAACTTACCACACTATACCCTTGGGTCAAGGTCGAAGATGGCCGCTTTGATGACGTCACAGTCACGTCATTTTCAAAAACGGCATTTTTGGTCGATTTTTCAGTCAGATTTTCGGAATTTTTTATTTATGCAATTTCTCCTCAAAATCTGCATGATAAATTAGTAAATATTAATGTGATGTGAAATAAAATAGTTTTGCTCGCTTTTCGTCGAGGAAAAGCAGAAATTTTGAAGAAATATGACAAAAACATCACTTTTCTGGGACCCCACGTGGCCGCCATCTTGAATTTCCTCATAATCCTCTGCTCGGGGGGTTATGCAAATAGGCTTAAAATGACCCATATATGATAAACTATAAAATCAAGGAGTTTCAGGCCAGCTGCAGGTAGGGTTAAGTCAACACATTTCAATCCCTCCCCCCCCCTCTTCCAAATTACAACATAAAACCCATCCCATGCAGAGTTCAGCTTGCAGTCGTAGATTTTCTGGGTCCAGGAACAATCACAAATCAGCATGCAAAAGATAATGCTTTTGTCATAAATATAAATAACTTCCGATTTTTTTACGGTACGCCACTCGACTATAATTTAAGGAGCGTGAGTGTGTGTAACTATAGGAAGAGCAATTAAGTCCTCTTTATATCACGGAACAAACTCAAGTAAATTATATATTTCTGAAAGGAGATGTTCGGTTTGACCGTAATTTTTTCCTTAGTGTGTTGCGTTTATGAACCGAAAATATAATTTCCTCTCGTTTACTTTAAAAGTTATTAGCTTGAGAGAGAAAATACTGAATTTTCATATTCTCAATTTTCACTGAGACGAGATTTGTCAAAAAAATATTACGAGTATTAGAAAATAAGCATTTGTTTGTTTTTGCAATTTTTGGCGATATTCTTGAAGGGAATTCCCTTCAATATAAAATATGACACCTTTAACCAAAACGAGTCTTATATATCGAAATGCGGTAGGTTTGATCCCAAATGATACTGAAAAATCGTTTTGGTTAAATGTGTCATATTTTCATATTATTGAAATATGTCAAAACGCTTGTAATGCTCCGAGAGGATGTAGTTCACCGCCATTCGGCACATGATTCCTCAAGTTGTTAATTGTAACAGCTGGTTGGCCGAATGGTTACAGTGTCAAAAGAAAAAAAAAAAAACAGTGTCGGACTACAGATTAAAAGAAAACCAACATTTGGGTTCGAATCTCCAAGTCCCCGAAAAAAATATTTCCATTTTTTCCTTCTTTCTTCCATCTTCCTTTTGGACTTTAAAGTACAATAGTGACGGGAAATAAAGACAGCGAACCCCCAACGCACTTAATCCCTATTTTTTTCGTGAAAAGAATTGCACACAAAGAAGTAAACACACACAGTCAGATCACTTGTTCAGTATTTGAATATTCTGACGATCCAGCAGAGCAAAAAATTAATTGTTGCAGATATATAATTTCGTCTTAGAGCAGCGGAAAGTTGCAAATATGAATTGAAAAGTTATAAGGTTAAACTTGTCTTATATCAAGGCCTTTATTAACGAAATGACCCTCAACAAGTGGTGACACTTGCTTTCCCAAGTGATTATGCATGTGCCAATATGTTGGGGTTTTTTGCACTTACTTCCTTAATTATTGTTCATTGAACTTTTGGCAGTGATTTTCCAGTTTTCGAGTCGGTTTATATATTAATATAACTGATTATTGTTCATAAATATCGGTTCGTTCATGAAAATACTAATAGTAACTGTATGAGAATATGAGCCACAATTTCCCATTAGACTGGCCTTGCCGGGCTGACAAGGAGTTGGGGGAATACCTGAGCATTACGTCACAATTTACCGACCGTCTCGGAGCGAGACAATAGAGCAACAGAGATCGACTCTGAAAAATATCCATCTAAAGCGAACATCTCCTTTTAAACTCCTTTCATAATTAGAGGATTTGTTGGACAAAATCACCGAACATTCCAGACTCGATAAGCGTAACATATTCAACCAGTCTGTCCACATATTCAACCAGTCTGTCCACATATTCAACCAGTCTGTCCACATATTCAACCAGTCTGTCCACATATTCAACCAGTCTGTCCACATATTCAACCAGTCTGTCCACATATTCAACCAGTCTGTCCACATATTCAATAGTAATAATGTCCTCATTGCTTATATATCAACACAATATTTTTATCGCCCGACAAATGAATTCCAAAACTTACCACAAAAGAATTCCGACAAGCCATCTTCAGCAATTATATAACGCTATACCCTTGCTTAAAAATAGTTCCGCGAATTCGCTCGACTCGTCTAATCCAAGCGATCTCTTCAGTTTATCTAAGTAAAATTTTAATTAATCACTACACACACAACAACAACAACAAAAAAACAGTCACTGACGCGAGTCAATAAAATATATACCTCCTATCATTCCGACCTAAGTGAAAGTTCAAAAATTCATGCTAACTGGCAACCACCTCGCTGGGGGTCTAATAACACCCCAGCCACCAGTCAGATTTTTGGACCGGATTCGGGGCCTTCGCGCACATCGCCGGAAGTGACATCATATATAGTAAAATAGATGTTTACCGAACATTTCGATTACTTTTCAAGTCTGCATAATACCTCTGTTGACCCAGCGTTAAAAAGAATTATCTGGAGATAATCTTCCCTGTTCATCTGGACAGAGCATATGAAAAGTAGTTCGCTCATGTGCAACACTAAAGGAGTTGTTCGGCCGGATTCAAACTGAACCGTGCGTCATAGCAACGTAGTAAAGGTCAACTTCCGCTATTGGTGGCAGGGATGGTAATGGAGCCTGCGAAATGGAGCATGCGCTGTGGGGAGGTTGACCGTGAACTAGATATTGTTAGAGAGACAAGTTATGTTCTTTTTCTATGTTTGTTTGAATTCTGATCATTTTGCATTTCAATAACGTTGAGTTTACTGGTCAAGAGCCAGAACTCAGAAATGACCTCAAATTGGGTCGGTCAAACCTTCAGGGCAAAATTCATTCCCTGTCATAACTTGTGTAAGGATATCATACCCTTCATAAATAACACGTGTCATTTGAAAAATAGGTCAATAAGACACTTTGGGTTAAAAAACACTCGCTTTTTTTGCTATGGGTTGCTTCTTGGGTGACATGACCTACATACATACTCGTTACTGTCTTCAATTGAGACTGTATTCATACAAATCAAATAGATCAAGGGAAAAGGATATGTGACGACAATACGGGAAAAACTCCCTGTGTGTGATGGTAATCAAGCTGAATTTTTCTTTTTTTCAATCCAAAACCTGCCAAATGAGATTTTTCTAGTAGTTTACATACTGAAATATCAGCCTCGAAAAAATTGCGATGCTCCGTTGTATAAACCTTAAGATATGATTGATTTTGAGGGTTTTACAATGAGGATTTTCTCTTATAGCAAAAATATGACACTTCAAACCAAAATAATTTTGTCACACAATATATAAGGATGTTTGTTTATTGGAAAGAGGCACGAATGGTTATGGTTTGATGTGTCATATTTTTGCTACAGGAGAAAACCCTTCATGAAAATGCCCGAAAAATACCAAAATAAGCCTGGGAGCACTTTTGATAAATCATATCTCCATTTGAATGCAACTGAACATCTCAGATTTTTCGAAGAGCATATTTCAGTATGTAGACTTCAAGAAAAATCTTTTTTGGTATGTTTTGGAGTGGAAAGAAAAAATCGGCTTTAATACCGTCACACACAAAGAAGTTTTTCGTATGTAAACGTCACATATCCTTTGAGGGCAAAAGTGAGAACAGAGCGATTACCATTGCATTTAGAATTTTGGTCGAAACGGTAAAGTTATGGTCAAATCTTATGGTGAAAATGGCTCAAAAGAAATTCCGAGAGATTCTGTTATGTGAATGTATACGCACACAGAAACGTTTAATTATCATGAACACGGGACAATATCGTTTGTAAACATAGCGTGAAACGTCCGGCCGGAAAGTTCTGGATCGTGTGAGAATCGAACGCATGACTTAGGGGATACCGCCCCACTGCTCTACCGACTGAGCTACCGAGTACATTCAGGAACAGCCTGCTAATTCAAACCATTTCACAAGGATTATTGCCATGATAACAAGTGAATTATGGATATATTCGAAGATATAATGTTTCCACTGATAATTGCAATTTTTAATTTAATTACTGATAATTTATCCCTGAAAATACTTGTGAAATGGATTGAATTAGCGAACTGTAATTTTTGGCCGAATGTTTCACAGTGTAGGAATATAATTACGTTATGATTTATCCCTGTAGATGACTGCAATCATATTCAAGATTCTCATGACAATCTCAAAAATCAAGATTTTACTTGCATTTTGCGACTCCAATCCCGGGTGTGTTGACAAATGTCTGTGGCTACAAATATACAAAAGGTGCAGTTTGGAGGAAATTTATCAAACTGTCGATTTGAGGTCAAATGTCGGTCAACTCTCCTTGTCTGAAAGTGCTTCCATCATAACATAACCAATCAAAAAAATGACAGACGCTTGCAAGGGAGTTAACGTACTCACGCATTGCCGAACTGTAGATTGACCGAACTGTGCGGCAGTCATAACTCGGTGTGGAGGCTTAAAATGTCTGGCGGCAAAGAATATCCGGTTCATATCTTCTAACCCAGCTAGGACATTTTTCTTCGCTTTAAAGATAAGTGTCTTACTGTTCACACCGGCCTTACAGAAAAGCTCATCTTTTGTAATAGCTTCAAAATTTCACATCGATTTTGAAGAAATTTGGAATCGTTGTTTGTAAAATATTAAAACTGCATATTCATTGTATAATACCTTCGAAGAAGTTATCTGGAAGATGTTCGGTCCGTGTAACACTCCACAATTCAGCTTTCCATCTTGCAAAATGTAAAGTAGAAAGATGGAAAGCTCTACATCGCCCCCATATTCGAGCTTTCCATCTTATGTTTTAGTCACTTTCCAAAGGCAAATTGTGATTGGTCACCCTGGTATTTGGGAGACTTTGAAGCACAAGCCCCTTTATACATGTAGGTAAGGGCTAGATTCAGAGAGAATACGAAAGGGGAAAGCTGTTACGCTGGAGACAATGCATTTACCCTCGAGGTTGCCGTAATTCAACCAAATATCGACAGATCTATTGTATGGCCCCCCCATGTTGCGAACTATACCGCGTCACATCGGAGTGATGAATTATTAGCGAATCTAAACAGGAGCAATGCAATGTGATGCTATAATTTTTCAAACTTGTCAGATCGCTCAAACCATGGCAAACAGTTGCTGTGATTATATGAGCGCCTGGAGCAGTACTGATAGCTTCCCCCACACCCATTCATCTATGCCAGTGTCTCTCCAAAGCTATGGAAAGTAATATTTCAAACCGCGGTAGTTAAGACTTTTTTTCATCAGTTGACAACAAGATTCAATGCTGAGAAAACAGTTATGTTCTATTCCCCAGGACAGTGCCACTGGTCAAATATGATCTATGTTATATAAAACCATAATTTATCTAGAATCTTACATATCCACTATGCTGGAATATTGCATTTCGTGACTCATTCATCTGATAAGAATTTGGCTAGGTTCCACGATTACATATTTGTGGACGAATATATACACCGAGAGGGTAATTGTTCGGATGCGAGTCTGTCCTTATATCGCAGGTAAGGTAAGTATTGAGAGGATGGGATGGGATCTAATATTTTTTTGATAGTTGCAATATATTTTCTGATAGGTGTTCATTCAGGGTGTTCATTCCAATCAAAAAAGTAATAATTTGAAATAGCGGGGAAACTCGAAAAAATGAGGCACCCTCGTTCTGTTTTGCTTAGGTAGAATTTTGTGTGACTATAAGCACATTGAGAAGAAAGTTTGTACGAACACAATCTAATAATAATATATACAAGCGTCTTGTCCTTCAATCAATATTAAGCCATCAATATTCATTAATGAATTTTCCCTTCCACAATCCAAAGACCTAATTCATATGACATCATTAACACCAAATTAAAAAACAAAACAAATTGTAATATACAAAAAAATAGGCTAGTTTCATACAAGAGAGAAGCGGTCAACAGTTTAAATATTGCCGGCAAGACATCTTGATGTTCCAAAAATATTAAAGACATATCGTCGGTCAGTATTCTTGATATATTTGATTTTCGTTGTAAAGTCGTTATCTAGAGTATGATATAGCTCAGTCACGCTTTGATGGTGATTGCTCGTATGAACACCATATGAGCGCCTTGAAATACATGGGTTCATACGACCCCTAGCCCAGGGTTAAGCGAATTAGACAAAAACATAGATATGGTGCGATGTGTGGGGATATTCATCTAAGCCTGCCTACAGTCATGGTAAAACAAACAGTGGAGGAGTTGCAATACTTTTTAAAGGCATTGAATTTTCTATTCACAAACAAACACTAGATAACAACGGTAGATACATTATTTTGGAGATCACTATTGAAAATACAAGGCTTACGCTAGTCAACCTACACGGCCCAAACTTCGATAAGTCAAATTTCTTCACTCAATTATTCCATGATAGAATTTTATGTGGTGATTGGACTATAATACAGGACTTCAATCTGGATACTGATAACCACGTCCAGGTAAATAATCCGCAAGCCAGATTGAAAGAGAAAGAACTGAAAGACAACTATAATCTGGTGGACATTTGGAGAGATTACAATCCTACAGTGAGAAGATACACATGGAGGCAAAACTCGGCCAGTAGTATACAAAGGCTAAATTGATGAGATACCCCCTCACTGCGCATGCGCAGAACCTTGTGTGACGTCATAAGTGTATGGGCATTGGGGGGTTATTGGGGGGGTTGGGGTTGCGCATGCGTGATGTGTGGGAGGTGGGTACAAGATGGCCGCCATGTGGGAGGTGGGTACAAGATGGCCGCGAGTGTCATGATGTGGGAGGTGGGTACAAGATGGCCGCCAGTGTGAGTGAGATGTGGGAGGTGGGTACAAGATGGCCGCCAGTGTGAGTGAGATGTGGGAGGTGGGTACAAGATGGCCGCGAGTGTCATGATGTGGGAGGTGGGTACAAGATGGCCGCCAGTGTGAGTGAGATGTGGGAGGTGGGTACAAGATGGCCGCCAGTGTCATGATGTGGGAGGTGGGTACAAGATGGCCGCCAGTGTCATGATGTGGGAGGTGGGTACAAGATGGCCGCCAGTGGAAGATGTGGGAGGTGGGTGGGTACAAGATGGCCGCCAGTGTCAGTGAGATGTGGGAGGTGGGTACAAGATGGCCGCGAGTGTGAGTGAGATGTGGGAGGTGGGTACAAGATGGCCGCCAGTGAGGGGAAGATGTGGGAGGTGGGTACAAGATGGCCGCCAGTGAGTGGAAGATGTGGGAGGTGGGTACAAGATGGCCGCCAGTGAGTGGAAGATGTGGGAGGTGGGTACAAGATGGCCGCCAGTGTGAGTGAGATGTGGGAGGTGGGTACAAGATGGCCGCGAGTGTGAGTGAGTGCAAGATGTGGGAGGTGGGTACAAGATGGCCGCCAGTGTCAGTGAGATGTGGGAGGTGGGTACAAGATGGCCGCCAGTGTGAGTGAGTGCAAGATGTGGGAGGTGGGTACAAGATGGCCGCCAGTGTCATGATGTGGGAGGTGGGTACAAGATGGCCGCCAGTGTCATGTGTGGGAGGTGGGTACAAGATGGCCGCCAGTGAGATGTGGGAGGTGGGTACAAGATGGCCGCCAGTGAGTGGAAGATGTGGGAGGTGGGTACAAGATGGCCGCCAGTGTCAGTGAGATGTGGGAGGTGGGTACAAGATGGCCGCGAGTGTGAGTGAGATGTGGGAGGTGGGTACAAGATGGCCGCCAGTGAGTGGAAGATGTGGGAGGTGGGTACAAGATGGCCGCCATAGTAAAATGTATAAAAGGAGTCGATTTTAGGGAAAGGGGTGTATTCAATCTGACTTACCTGACCTGACTTCATCAGCCAGCCAGCCAGCCTGCCTGTCAGTCATCCAGCCTACTTGTATCAGCTGTGGCCATCCCTATTACTTTTTTCGATTTTACCAGTGCAAATTTAACAGACTATTACTCCGTAGCAGTTTTCATCCACCTGAGACCCTAGTCATGACGTCATCATCATTTTTCTCACACCCAGTCCATTACATCGTCCTTCATGAATGCTTCACTTTGATACCTCACTCCATCCCATTGGTGCATTAGGGGCTTCCCTAAATGCCAAAACGTATATTTTCACACCTTTGGGGGACCGCGCATGCGCAGAATCACTCTAATTCAACCCCATACTCAGTGCATCACATGCTCCTTCACCTAAGCTTTAATTTGATACCTCTCTCGACCCACTACCTCCAAATTAAAAAAAGAGTGTATTTATACACTCCTGAAGCAGCTAAAAAATTTTTTTGCAGGTAGAGGGTCGAGTGAGGTATCAAATTGAAGCTTAGGTGAAGGAGCATCTGATGGACTGAGTATGGGGTTGAATTAGGGTGATTGTGCGCATGCAAATACCCCATCGGTCCATTAGAGGCTTCCCTAGATGCCAAAACGTCTATTTTCATACCTTGGGGGGCCGCGCATGCGCAGAATGCCGATATTTCAATCTCATACCCAGTCCATTAGATAGCCCTTCTCCTCACCTTCAATTTGATACCTCACTCGACCCCTTTGGTCCATTTTTAAAACAATTTTTTTTTGCTATAGGGTGATAATTTACACCCCTTTTTTTTCGCTAATTTCACTAATTTCAATATTTAGTTGTTAAAAAAACATAGAAAATGAAAAAGATTTTTTTTGCCTTCATTAATCTTTTTTTCCTTGTTTTTAAAATAAAAAAAAAAAATTGTCTTTCCTGCCTCCCTCCCCCCCTCCCCCCTCCCCTCCTCCCCCCCTTTTTCCCTGCCTTGTTTTCAATATTTAATTGTTAAAAAATTGAAAAAAATTGAATTTTTTTTCTTTGGGGATAACAATGATGGGGTCTGATGTTAATTTTTGTGCTTTTTAGAAGTTTCCTCTTCCGGGCAATATGGTTGGCCCTGAAAAGGGCCGTTAGTGTTACACCACCACACTTACGCACGGTAAATTCTCTTTATCCCTCCTACATGTTTCCGGCAAATTGGACATTTTATTTTGAGATGGTTCTCGCCGGCCTCAGTGCAATGGCACATGTCTCCTACACACGTCAGTGTCACCCAACAACCCGCACATAGGCATAAATGACCGCATGGCAAAACAGCAAACTCGCTTTCGTCATCTGTACATATGCTACAGCGTGATATTTTCTGCTCTTTATCCAGTTGTTCGTATTGTCTGTGAATCTCCTCGTCCATTTTAATCAGGTCTTCTTTCAGTCCATTAATCAAGTTGTTCAGGCGAGTTACCTGGGCTTCACACCCACAGCATTGTTGTGGCGGAGTTTCGGCGGTAGTTGAAATCATTGGAATTTCACCAGGCGT
Source organism: Hanleya hanleyi (assembly GCA_036873755.1). Lineage (NCBI taxonomy): Eukaryota > Metazoa > Mollusca > Polyplacophora > Lepidopleurida > Hanleyidae > Hanleya > Hanleya hanleyi. The sequence goes on along the minus strand of JAVTVY010003349.1, from coordinate 1,008 downwards.
TGTCGTTGGCCCACGTCTACTATTTAACCATGGCAGTTCATCTTGTTGTTTCTCATCAGTTGTGTCATCATCGGGTTCTTGTATGGTCTCCATCGTGCTTATTTCTTCGTCATGTGCATCCCTTAGTCTTTCCAATTGTGCATTTTCTTCGACAGTTCGCCGGAGTTGTTCTAATTCTTCTGTACTGCGTGTTAACATGGTTGTTTCGTCTTCCAATTCCCTTTGAAAACTGGTGGTTACCATCATTCCATCATTTTCCTGAACGCTAACCAGCTCTCTGTGTTCTGTAGCGGCAGCAGCATTTCTCGGGTCCCTAGCGGGGTGATGTGTAAACAGCGCACGTCTTGTTGAATTCATGATTGTATGGGTGAATAAATGTCACAATATACACGTATTTATACTTTTAGTGGGCTGTGGGAGGTGGGTACAAGATGGCCGCGAGTGTGATTTGGTGGGAGGTGGGTACAAGATGGCCGCCAAGTGTCAGTGAGTGTAAGATGTGGGAGGTGGGTACAAGATGGCCGCCAGTGTCAGTGAGTGCAAGCTGTGGGAGGTGGGTACAAGATGGCCGCCAAGTGTCAGTGAGTACAAGATATGCATGGCCGCCAAGTGTGAGTGAGTGCAAGCTATGCTCACTGTATATGAGTGTGCTTTGTTATCATTGTTCAAGCATAAAAATTTCCTATTTTTTTCCATAAATCCGTTACAATTTTCTCGGAATTATGATAAAACTAATCCATAGTGTACACGTATTTTTTTTTAGCCAGGAAAATTAAATTATTTCCAATGTACCTGGGTTTTAGACTACCGTACACTAACTTTATGATTTTTAAAATGCCTAAAAATTAATAAAATAACCATATATTCTAGCGTTAGGTTGTTAAATTTTTAAATATAACACTAATGAATTGCCTGAGTTTAACTTGTAATAAAATTTACAGGTGCCCTGACATTTATTGTAAAATGAAAAGCTGTTTATAATTGTTAAACAAACACACATATATTTTT
>JAVTVY010003348.1:0-32802 GCA_036873755.1 Hanleya hanleyi | reverse complement strand
TTTGTCAACAAACCCTAAGACATACACACCGTGGGCATTCAGATATGCCAACACGTTGAGTTGCCGCTTTAAAATGCCAACTCGGGAGATCGGTTATTCCAACTTCCGGGAAAAAACACGGTGTTGGGAGGTCCATTTGCCCTCCTGTTGCAGATTCCAGATCAAAAGCACTGATTATGGAAAGGTAGGCAGCTTTTTACATAGTCCACGGAACAACTGACATATTTAGCTGTTATTATAGCCCAGTGACAGCCCACGTAAGCGTGCGGATTTACGTATCGAAGCTTCACAGTTTTGTCGGTTGAACACTTTTCGCCGGTAATGGCTCTTCTCCACGATCATTATTGAGGCTAGTCACTACCACGCCTATCCCAAACACCCCACAGTTACGTTGAATTGAAGCTTGTAATGGCATGAATCTATCTCACGTCTTAGTTTTGTATAAGATAAATCAGCTATCCTTCAGATTTTGAAAAACAGTGTGGATGTACAAACTTGGGAGGTGGTTCAGCCCAACTCTGGAGAGATATGATAAACAAATCAATGAAAACTATCTGAATATAATCCCTGTTTCCATTGTTTCTATAACCCAAACCTCTTAATTTTCAAACGTAATACGCCCTTGCAATACACACGTATGATTGGGTCACAAAAGAATAGCCATAAAGGCGCTAGGAGACCGAGTCTGTCTGTATGTGCACACCTGAAATAATTCCTTGTTCCATACATCAGTTAAACATACTTCTGTTAATTTTCATAGACGACGTTTGTGATGTGTGGCTGTTCTTGATATGTCAGCAGGATCCCATATATTGTGATTATTATTTATTTTTAGTATGAATTCGTCTGGAATCGGTCCATTAGAGTGGAGTGAGGGGGATGGGCCACCAGAGTCGCTTAATATCTTGGCCATCGGCGATTCCACACTGGGTTCAATGACCAGCACACCAAAGCCGCCTCAACAAATGCCAGACGAGCAGTCCCCCGGCGATTCTGCGGTTATGGTGGCACCCACAACCAGACCCAGGCCAAGTCATGAGTGTGGCACATGTGGGAAACGTTTCTCCCGACGAGATAACAAAGACAGCCACCAATCCTCTACTCACAAGGGCACACGGGAGGAGTGTCATCTTTGCGGAAAATCTTTCAGGAACACATATGGTGTGAACATGCACATCTCAACCGCTCATCACAGGAAGATGTCACAGTGTATCATTTGTTTGAAACACTACTCCGAAGAAGATGGGTTGAGAAGACATATGCAGTCCCATGAAGGCAATTACAGGTATAAACCTAGGTAGCATTGTCAAGTTTGCTAAATAGAATTAGTTCACATATATTTATATATAGTTTCACACATATTTATTGGTAGTTATATACGAGTGCCCCGTGACCGATGCACAATCTTATTATATTCTAAATCTACTTCACTTTGGTTCATTTCACGTGAACTTGTATTTATTCATTGTCATACAGGTTATAAACGTTTCGTACTTAAATAACTGCTGAAGCATTATTGTTTAATCACTATTTTGTTAACATCAAGTCAAAAGCGTTGTCGAATATATCTTACCTATATTGTTTTCCAGTTACAAATGCACCATATGCAGCAAAGGCTTTGGCTACAAGAGCAACTACGACCAGCATATGGATCGCCATCTGGAGGTCAAGAAGTATCATTGTGTTACATGTGAGAAGTCGTTTGCAGCGTTGTCTGATTTGCAGAGGCACAGCCAGCGGTGTACAGAAAAGTCAAGAAACTTCGAATGTTTGATTTGTAATAAAAAATATGCAACTAAAAAATACTTGAAGCATCACAAAAAAACACACATAGATCCCGTTATTTTTTCAGTATTTAAGTACGAAACGTTTATAACCTGTATGACAATGAATAAATACAAGTTCACGTGAAATGAACCAAAGTGAAGTCGATTTAGAATATAATAAGATATGTGCATCGGTCACGGGGCACTCGTATATAACTACCAATAAATATGCGTGAAACTATATATAAATATATGTGAACTAATTCTATTCAGCAAACTTGACAATGCTACCTAGGTTTATACCTGTAATTGCCTTCATGGGACTGCATATGTCTTCTCAAACCATCTTCGGAGGAGTAGTGTTTCAAACAAATGATACACTGTGACATCTTCCTGTGATGAGCGGTTGAGATGTGCATGTTCAAATGTGTTCCTGAAAGATTTTCCGCAAAGATGACACTCCTCCCGTGTGCCCTTGTGAGTAGAGGATTGGTGTATCTCGTCGGGAGAAACGTTTCCCACATGTGCCACACTCATGACTTGGCCTGGGTCTGGTTGTGGGTGCCACCATAACCGCAGAATCGCCGGGGGACTGCTCGTCTGGCATTTGTTGAGGCGGCTTTGGTGTGCTGGTCATTGAACCCAGTGTGGAATCGCCGATGGCCAAGATATTAAGCGACTCTGGTGGCCCATCCCCCTCACTCCACTCTAATGGACCGATTCCAGACAAATTCATACTAAAAATAAATAATAATCACAATATATGGGATCCTGCTGACATATCAAGAACAGCCACACATCACAAACGTCGTCTATTAAAATTAACAGAAGTATGTTTAACTGATGTATGGAACAAGGAATTATTTCAGGTGTGCACATACAGACAAACTCGGTCTCCTAGCGCCTTTATGGCTATTCTTTTGTGACCCAATCATACACGTGTATTGCAAGGGCGTATTACGTTTGAAAATTAAGAGGTTTGGGTTATAGAAACAATGGAAACAGGGATTATATTCAGATAGTTTTCATTGATTTGTTTATCATATCTCTCCAGAGTTGGGCTGAACCACCTCCAAAATTTGTACATCCACACTGTTTTTCAAAATCTGAAGGTTATCTGGTTTATCTTATACAAAACTAAGACGTGAGATAGATTCATGCCATTACAAGCTTCAATTCAACGTAACTGTGGGGGGTTTGGGATAGGCGTGGTAGTGACTAGCCTCAATAATGATCGTGGAGAAGAGCCATTACCGGCGAAAAGTGTTCAACCGACAAAACTGTGAAGCTTCGATACGTAAATCCGCAAGCTTACGTGGGCTGTCACTGGGCTATACTAACAGCTAAATATGTCAGTTGTTCCGTGGACTATGTAAAAAGCTGCCTACCTTTCCATAATCAGTGCTTTTGATCTGGAATCTGCAACAGGAGGGCAAATGGACCTCCCAACACCGTGTTTTTTCTCGGAAGTTGGAATAACCGATCTCCCGAGTTGGCATTTTAAAGCGGCAACTCAACGTGTTGGCAAATCTGAATGCCCACGGTGATACATCGCAGATAAATCGATACAATTAAATGGTACCTATGTCCCTCTTTCAATAGTACAGATATCAGTAATGAAATACCACAGAAAACTTGGTATGACAGAATCAGTCTCGCAAATTTACCCAGACTGTTCTAAAAATTCTATTTGTCCCTAATTTTTTATCACTGATATTTTTACTTAAAATCAATACAGGTGTTGTAATGGGTGGTAGCTTTCTGCTGATAATAATGTACTCGTGTACTAATCATATATATTTGTTGGCTTGTCCCACTATGTCCCAGGTTTCACTATACCCCAATCTCAACTATCACATTGATACCCGGTAACAGAAGAAAATACCCAGATCATGAAATAGTGATGCCCAACTAGGAGGGAGAGACAAAGATAATTAAGGTTTAACGTCGCGTTCAGCAAAATATTTCAGCCATAGAGCGACGATCAAACAAAATTTTAAGTATTCCAACAAAAACAAATAAACGACCCAGTGATTTAGAAGTAACCAACACAACACACCAAAAACATGTATATACACAACAAAACGATTTATGTCACATAACCTACTATACAGTCTTTTTTATCCGAGTGAAAGATCTTTTAAACTAGCTGCTTGATAAAAAGAATCTCTTACAATTTTAAAATCTATACAGTCTAACATCATTAACATATCTATACACAGCAACATCGGGAAATATTCGGTCAATATCAAGGGCAATTTGATACCCAGCCAGCATCATACAAAAAGTGACACCCAGTTGTTATCAGCAAGCATAACGAAATCCTACACAGTTAACCACCATAAAAAATATTGACACCAAGTTAACATCGTCAAACCTTTGAAAATCAGTAACATCTGAAGATATCTAAAACTTTGAAACCAGCATGAACACATTGATATCCAGGTAATCTCGCGAAAATATTGATACCCATGTAACCATTATTACACTGATACCCAGTTTAACATCATGGACATTTTGATACCCAATTAACATCATAGAATCAATTGTATCCAAATAACATCATACAAACAATGATACCCAGCTAGTACAACGAAAAAATTCAGAGCTAAACACCATAAATATATTGACATCCATCTAACATCTTCAACACTTTGACACCTAACTCTCCCCGTGAAAACGGTGATACTCAGGAACATATCAGAAATGCTCAGCTAACATGATGAAGACATTGATGCAGGATTAATATCACAAAAACATTTATACAGAGTAATATCTGAAAATACCCAGTTAATATCATAGAAATCTTGATACCGCCAGGACAAACATTGATGTACGGGTAATATTGCAAAAACATTGATACCCAGACATAACCATAATACCATCTGTACCATGTTAGCGTCATTAACACAAGTATACACAGTAACATGTGAGAATACTCAATCACTATTATGGAAACTTTGATGCCATCATGGACACAATGATATCCAAGAAATATCACGAAAACAGTGATACTTGAATATAGCCATGTCAATATCGGTACCCTGTTAGCGTCATTAAAACAAGTATACCAGTAACATCTAAAATAGTCAGTTAATATCATGGCAATGTTGGTACCACAAGGAAAATATTGGCAAGTAATATCACGAAGTCATCGATACCCAAACATAACCATGATAACATCATCAGTACCTTGTTAGCGTCATTCACACAAGTATACCCAGTAACACGTGAAAATACTCAGTCAAGATTATGGAAACTTTGATATCATCACGGAGACATTGATATCCTGGTAATATCACGAAGTCATTGATACCCAAACATAACCATGATAACATCATCAGTACATTGTTAGCGTCATTCACACAAGTATACCCAGTAACACGTGAAAATACTCAGTCAAGATTATGGAAACTTTGATATCATCACGGAGACATTGATATCCTGGTAATATCACGAAGTCATTGATACCCAAACATAACCATGATAACATCATCAGTACCTTGTTAGCGTCATTCACACAAGTATACCCAGTAACACCTGAAAATACTCAGTCAAGATTATGGAAACGTTGATATCATCACGGAGACATTGATATCCTGGTAATATCACGAAGTCATTGATACCCAAACATAACCATGATAACATCATCAGTACCTTGTTAGCGTCATTCACACAAGTATACCCAGTAACACCTGAAAATACTCAGTCAAGATTATGGAAACTTTGATATCATCACGGAGACATTGATATCCTGGTAATATCACGAAAACATTGATACCCAAACATAACCATGATAACATCATCAGTACCTTGTTAGCGTCATTCACACAAGTATACCCAGTAACACCTGAAAATACTCAGTCAAGATTATGGAAACTTTGATATCATCACGGAGACATTGATATCCTGGTAATATCACGAAGTCATTGATACCCAAACATAACCATGATAACATACTTGTTAGCGTCATTCACACAAGTATACCCAGTAACACATGAAAATACTCAGTCAAGATTATGGAAACTTTGATATCATCACGGAGACATTGATATCCTGGTAATATTACGAAAACAGTGATACCCAAACATAACCATGAAAGCATCATCAGTACCTTGTTAGCGTCATTCACACAAGTATACCCAGTAACACCTGAAAATACTCAGTCAAGATTATGGAAACTTTGATATCATCACGGAGACATTGATATCCTGGTAATATTACGAAGTCATTGATACCCAAACATAACCATGATAACATCATCAATACCTTGTTAGCGTCATTCACACAAGTATACCCAGTAACACCTGAAAATATTCAGTCAAGATTATGGAAACTTTGATATCATCACGGAGACATTGATATCCTGGTAATATCACGAAGTCATTGATACCCAAACATAACCATGATAACATCATCAGTACCTTGTTAGCGTCATTCACACAAGTATACCCAGTAACACGTGAAAATATTCAGTCAAGATTATGGAAACTTTGATATCATCACGGAGACATTGATATCCTGGTAATATCACAAAGTCATTGATACCCAAACATAACCATGATAACATCATCAGTACCTTGTTAGCGTCATTCACACAAGTATACCCAGTAACACCTGAAAATATTCTGTCAAGATTATGGAAACTTTGATATCATCACGGAGACATTGATATCCTGGTAATATCACGAAGTCATTGATACCCAAACAGAACCATGATAACATCATCAGTACCTTGTTAGCGTCATTCACACAAGTATACCCAGTAACACCTGAAAATATTCAGTCAAGATTATGGAAACTTTGATATCATCACGGAGACATTGATATCCTGGTAATATCACGAAGTCATTGATACCCAAACATAACCATGATAACACCATCAGTACCTTGTTAGCGTCATTCACACAAGTATACCCAGTAACACCTGAAAATATTCAGTCAAGATTATGGAAAGTTTGATATCATCACGGAGACATTGATATCCTGGTAATATCACGAAGTCATTGATACCCAAACATAACCATGATAACATCATCAGTACCTTGTTAGCGTCATTCACACAAGTATACCCAGTAACACCTGAAAATATTCAGTCAAGATTATGGAAACTTTGATATCATCACGGAGACATTGATATCCTGGTAATATCACGAAAACATTGATACCCAAACATAACCATGATAACATCATCAGTACCTTGCTAGCGTCATTCACACAAGTATACCCAGTAACACGTGAAAATACTCAGTCAAGGTTATGGAAACTTTGATATCATCACGGAGTCATTGATATCCTGGTAATATCACGAAAACAGTGATACCAGATATAACCACGACAACATTAATAACTATCTGATATCATGAAATCATTGATACCAAGACAACAACATCATAAAACATTAATTTCCAGTGAACATAATGAAGATATTGACAATATAATGAGGTTGAATGTATCGATTTGTTATATCCGATTATGCATGGATGTAATTAATGGTGAATTAGAAACTGAGGATGCATCAGTTAGTCTACTGCGTACTCATTGCTTTGGGCTCGCGGCAACTCAATGTGTGTCGTGTTGTCAGGATGTGGTGGTTATTTTGTGTGGCAATGGAAAAATCTTCTCTAAATCTTCTTGTCATGAAGTCTCTCGAAACTATATATTCTACAATAAAAATATTCTCATTTTGTGTAGGGGGAAAATATTTGTAAATATTCCCTATAATAAGTCCTATTTGTAATATTTTAGCAACCTGTTGCTAATAAGAGACGTTTCATTGAGAATAGAAGAAATATTAGCGCTGATTGGTAAACACTGCATGTAGTCTCCAATGACCCCCTAAAAAGTTATCGCTTCAGACAGCTCTCTCGTTATTGTTGTCGATCCAATGGTGAGCCCGAAACTAGACATGCACTCCTATCACTTTCCATTGTAAGCGTTCATTATGTCTCCCCCAACTATGTTGGGGGGAGACATCTAGTGTTTGTGCTGTCTGTCTGTCTGTCTGTCCGTCTGTCTGTCTGTCTGTCTGGATGGATGGATGTCTGTCTCTCTGGATGGATGTCTGTCCGTCCCCTTGCCTTGTCTGCAAGATATCTTGAGAACTACTGGATGGAATTTCACCAAACTTGGATGGAAGCTTCATTGGGATAGCCCCCTCATTTGATTAGGTTTTGGTTTATGTGCGTGCATTCATCCGTGTCCGGTGTCCGTCCGTCCGTCCATCTACTTGTACATGTATATACAGGCCTTGTCTGCAAGATATCTTGAGAACTACTGGACGGAATTTCACCCCACTTGGATGGAAGCTTCAGTGGGATAGCCCCCTCATTTGATTAGGTTTTAGTGTGTGTGCGTGCATTCATCCATGTCCGGTGTCCGTCCGTCCGTCCATCTACTTGCACATGTATATACAGGGCTTGTCTGCAAGATATCTGGAGAACTACTGGACGGAATTTTACCAAACTTGGATGGAAGCTTCATTGGGATAGCCCCCTCATTTGATTAGGTTTTGGCGTATGTGGGTGCATTCATCCGTGTCCGGTGTCCATCCATCCGTCCATCTACTTGTACATGTATATACAGGCCTTGTCTGCAAGATATCTTGAGAACTACTGGACGGAATTTCACCCCACTTGGATGGAAGCTTCAGTGGGATAGCCCCCTCATTTGATTAGGTTTTGTTGTGTGTGCGTGCATTCATCCATGTCCGGTGTCCGTCCGTCCGTCCATCTACTTGTACATGTATATACAGGGCTTGTCTGCAAGATATCTGGAGAACTACTGGACGAAATTTCACCAAACTTGGACGGAAGCTTCATTGGGATAGCCCCCTCATTTGATTAGGTTTTGGTGTATGTGGGTGCATTCATCCGTGTCCAGTGTCCGTCCATCCGTCCATCTACTTGTACATGTATATACAGGCCTTGTCTGCAAGATATCTTGAGAACTACTGGACGGAATTTCACCCCACTTGGATGGAAGCTTCAGTGGGATAGCCCCCTCATTTGATAAGGTTTTGGTGTGTGTGCGTGCATTCATCCATGTCCGGTGTCCGTCCGTCCATCCATCTACTTGTACATGTATATACAAGGCTTATCTGCAAGATATCTGGAGAACTACTGGACGGAATTTCACCAAACTTGGATGGAAGCTTCATTGGGATAGCCCCCACATTTGATCAGGTTTTGGTGTATGTGTGCATGCATCCATCCGTGTCCGGTGTCCGTCCATCCGTTCATCTACTTGTACATGTATGTACAATGAAAATCGCTTCTTTGTAATTAATATTTTTAGATACGCAGCTTTGTTTAAGATACTTGCTACATTAATTTTACAGCACTTTCCCTTAAATTATGTGCCCATTCAAGGCAAGGTGGGAGGTTGGGGGAGACGTATGTTTTTGCTCAAAAAAACAACCAGCATAGGCTTCATGCCGGAGCGGCAACTCAAGGGTCAAAGCGGAACCTCTAGTTACCGTTTGTCTCCGTAAAGCTTGCTTTCTTAACGATTGCTTTCCAGCCTTCATGATCGATACATATACAATTGTGAATTCTCGTAGATTATCAACTATTAGAAAATGATGCACAAACACTTATCATATCTCAGAGAAGCATGTAGACTTTTGATTGGCTGACAGACCTCATGTGTGATGCTGTATTGTCAACTTGCTGGTCGAATATATATCGTATACCCCCGTCGCCAAGGGCAACGAACAGGTGTTCACTAGATTCCATCGTCTGCTAAACAAAATGGCTGAATCAGGCAAACGTTTCGCGTCTCACACGGACGATGAAGTTGTTGAAAAGCGGGCTAATATTATTCCCAGCAACACAAAAAAATCGAACAAAGCGTCCGCCAGAACTTTGAAGTATTACCTGAAAGAGAAGGGACAGAGTGAAGAATTCGAAGGATTCTCGGCCGAGAGGTTAGCAGAGGTACTCAGTCATTTTTATTTGGATGCCCGAAAACAAGACGGAGAATTGTACAAAACATCCACTCTCGAAAACTTTCGACATTCTCTGAATCGTTACCTGAAGGCCCTACCGTATTTGAAAACTTTTGATTTGATTAGAAATTCGGAGTTTAATGAAGCCAACGAGTGCTTCAAAACCGCACTTGCAGAGTTGAAGGTATCTGGAAAAGGCGACACCGATCATTATGAGCCCATAAACGAGTCCGATCGTTGTAAACTCTACAAGTCTGTTCTCATGTCCCCAAAAACCCCAACTGGGCTTGCAAATAAAGTTCAGTTCGATGTACGTCTGTTCTTCTTTAGAATGGGAGTGGAGAATATGGAAAAGATGACAAAAAACACATTCATCATCAAGCGGGACCCGAAAACTGGGCAGAGGGATGTGAAAAAAAAGGAGGATGAACTCACAAATAATCGCCGGGCCCAGCAAAAAGAGGGTGTTACCGGATTTATGCCTGAAGAAGAAGGTTCCCCGTTCTGTCCTGTTGCTTCATTCGAAAGTTATATCTCCAAACTCCATCCGAAATGTGATCGCTTGTGGCAGTACCCGGTTGATAGTTTCCTCGACGACGATAAAGTTTGGTATTATAACAAACCTATTGGGAAACACCGCTTGGCAGCCTTCATGACCAACCTGGACACTCGTCTGAAACTTTCTGAACCATACACTAACCACAGTATACGAGCAACCGGCATCACCATCCTTGGTAGAAACAACTATTCAGCATCTCAAATAATGGCTGTCACAGGTAACAGATCTGTCTCGTCGCTGTCGGTTTACCAGCGAGTAAGTGATGGCGAGAAACTGCAAATGGGCCACACGGTTGCGTCAGTAGCCTTTCCTGACACGATGGGTTCAACCCGAAAGACGAATACCGGTACGCATACACTTCCAGTAAATGTTCTTGTCAAACCCCATCCTGCAGAAACTGTGACATCATCTTCTCAGTACCCTGCACCCACGTCAAATGATGCCACTTACACACCCAGGATGTACGAGCAGAAGGCCATGCCGACGACTTTGATTTTGATCTTAATCAGCTGTTTTGTGAATTCGACAGCACCGCTGTCCCGCCCACATCGTGTGACATTCCCACAGCTATCCTGGTCGCCGCAAATCCCTCAGCGCCAATGTTCAATAACTGCACAATAAATGCAATCAACATCATCGTGCGAAAATGAAGCAAATGCCTATACTTCTGCCAAATTGTGCAGGACAGTTTGATTTTTCCGATTTTTCTCTCGAACTGTAAATTTAAGTCAGTTCATGTTGGTCCTTCTCCTGTGTGATGTTATGGAAACATGACACAAGTGACACTGTCGAGTGACACGGTGTTGAATTATAGACAGAATGGAAATGTAACAGTTCACACGTGTATTTGAAACTTACATATCCACGCAACAGATGTGAATCCGGAACGGGTCTTTCGATGTATTTATTAACAAAAGGTATATAATCTAGATATTATACTCGTCGATGGCTATTAAATATTAAATATGAAATTGAGATTAGCTTAATGTTCCAGTATTTTATACGTTTCTGATTTTCGGAATAGAACATAAGAGATGAAGCTGAATTTGAAGTTAGATTGTTCATTCTTTATCACCGAAGCCCACCGGTATTTCACACGGAAACCGGGTTCATTGTTCACGGATTACAGTATATATTATCGTTATCTTTGTGTTCATTTTTTCCGGTGCATGCTGTGGATCGTTCTGAAACCAGTGCAAGTCCGATCGAAGTCCGTTCCATTATGTCGACCTTGAAGTCCAAAGTGATTCTTAATGCTCTGAGATATGATAAATTCGTTATACATCGCCCTTCCGGGGTAATACGGGATGAGATTTGGTTTCTCTCGCCATATTTTCCCTCGGCTGCGCCTCGGAAAAATATGGCGAGAGAAACCAAATCTCATCCCGTATTACCCCGGAAGGGCGACGTATAACTAATATTATTCTGATAAGATACTGAAAATACAAAGTATGTCAATGAATGAATGAAGTTGAATAGTTGAATGAAGTCTTCTGTGATCAAATAAATAAGATCAAAATTATCACTTCAACGGAAATTGAGAGGTCAAACGCCTCTGAGAAACGGTAATGTGCATCACGAAAATCAGACTTGACTGTTGTGTTCACTTCTGATATTTTCAGGAGTCTTTTGGTTTTGTCGCAATTGACAAATATCTCCTTTGTATGTGTGCTTAGCTATAGGAAACCTGTTATTAGAACAATTGGAATAAATACGGTTTCACAAGAAATTTGGAGATGATTCATTAGTGACATCACACGATGATGTCTTCACAATAAATGTTGAAACCTATGATTTTGTCAAATGGTGCCAAACGAAATAATACTTTCAATTCGAGAGATTGACCGAACACAAAGTTAATTGTATTAAATTTTTGACTACATACATCCAGTTCCAGAAAATCAGGCAGCTGTCGAAACATGCTGTTGCCACTCCAAGCAAACACTCGCTCAAGCTTGACAACAGGCACGAATGTAAACTAGAGACTTCAAACGAAACAATAAAACAACTTTTGACAGAAGTGAAGCGCAGCCAGCTGCAACAAGAATTATCCCCATTAAAATATGTGACCGATCCTCTATTGTAGGAAACTAGCCTATGTTTATGTATACTATGATTGTCTTTTTGAATTTGGTGCTAATACTGTTATATGGAATATGGAATAGGTCTTTGGATTATAGACGTGGATATTCTTTAATGGACGACGGCTGAATTATATGAATGACGGACTAGACGCTTGTAATCCAAAACGAAACTATTAATTTATTGGCCACTTTGGGGGGGTGGGTGTTTGACTAATTCCTCATGCGAAATATTATTCGGGATGTCTTAATTAACTTGGATAATGCATCGTACCCCTATCGGGCCTGGGCTATTTTAGACTTTCCCCTGTCTGGGAAAGGAACCCCCTTTTGTATTTTTCTCACTTCTCTTTCTAGGAATCTGAAACTTTCTACAATATATCTTGGAGTCAATCTTTCTCTCATAATGTGAATAAAGATTCAAGATAGCCGGTTTGATAATATTATAGTGACGTCATATTATGAAAATGCATTTTTCTGTCGATTTTTCGATTTTCTTTTTATGGTATTTTCTATGAAGAAAATGCAGCGAAATTGATGAAATAATTATGTGATGCTGAAGAACGCTAAGATTTTGAAGCAAAAATACGAAAAGTGCACTCTTTGGTATCCCACATGGCCCTCATTTTGAATTCACCCAAGTATTTTTGCTCGAGAGGGGGGTAACCCTACCTGGCGTGGGGCAGTCACTTTCCGCCCTCCTTCCCCTGTTGGTTTTGTTGCTCCTATCTCCGGAACGACAAACAAATGAGAGCTGAAACACCGTGACTTTTCAGATTATCATATTGGGGTCATTTTGAGCCTATTTGCATGACCCACCGAGCAGAGAATCATGGGTAAATTCAAAATGGCGTCCATATGGCGGTACCAGAAAAGTGATGTTTTCGTCATATTTCTTCAAAACTTACGGGAAAATTCAGCATGTTGATTCAACGTGGTTCGATGCGTTTTTCTGAAACCATATGTCTTAGTATCGCCAGAAAATACCCCGTGATTCGTTCCCCTCCCTTCCCTCTACCATTAACCTTACCAGGCCGGTGGGGAGGTGGGTGGCAAAATGCCCGTTTACCAAACTTTCTGTGTTATCTCCGGAACGCAGAGAAAGGATACCTGATACTCGGTGACATTGTAGGTTATCATATTGGAGTCATTATGAGTCTATTGGCATAACCTCACTAGCAAAGGATCATGGGTAAATTCAAAATGACGGCCGTGTGTGGTACCAGAAAAAGTGAAATTTTCGTCATATTTCTTCAAAATTTTTGCTTCTCTGTATGGAAAAGTGGGTAAAACTTATTTTATTTCATATCAGATTATTATTTACTAATTTATCATGCAGTTTTTGCGAAGAAAAAATAAAAATAGAAAATGACCAAAAAATTGTCCAAAAAAATGCTCTTTTTGAAAATGACGCCATAGTGATGTCATCATGGCGGCCATTTTAGATTTTTTTTTTTACACCTTCTTGTAGAGCTTGGCCCAAAGATATAGTGTGGTAAGTTTCAGCACTCTAGCCTTAATGATAGCGAAAATATATAAGGGGTGCACTTTCCTCCCCTCCACAGGCTGTGGTACACCCCAAATCGCCCAGGCCAGATATAGGGTTAAAATGACCTCAATATGGATATAACAGACTATGATGAAGTTCGTCTGAAAACTTCTAGTTTGAGAAAAGGTAATATCCATATATTTGAGAGATTTGAAAGATTTGAATTGGAATTTGGTGCTCATAACATTCTTAGTTTATATTCACGTTCATTCTTCATGTTTCAGAATACATCGCAAATACATCTAGACTGTTTTACAGTTCTCTTCCTTTGGTTGGCCATATTAGTGTACCGTCTGCATATAACGATACCAGTAAATGTAAATACTGTAATAAATAGCCGTGAAAAGTGGTAGGATATGTAGAGCAGTTGTGAGCAGAAGAAACGAGCCAAGGTCCTTCAAAATTATACGGGGATACATTTTCACCTTGTCCTACACCAATATTACAATTAACGAATTCTGTTTTTCGCCATTCTGTAAATCACACGGATTTATAGTTGGATAAATGTTGTGAATTACCGTGAACATCATTCCGTTAATGTTGCATGATAATAGTTTTCCCCAGAGGCTGTTGTACTAGACAGTGTCAGATGCCCTTGTAGAATTAACAAATACACAATACACTTACTTTTTCCTGACTTTCAGACGTTCTTCCATAAAGATATTATTGTCCATAAAATAAGCCCCGCGAACACTTGTCTCGTTTAAAACTCCTGTAGTTTCAGCAAAAAAAAGGAATATGGAGAAGAAAGTTTTCAGAGGCAGATCAATGGGTGATGTTATGATAATTGCTAGGGTCATTTTAATCTTCGTTACTCTTGAAACCAGGGTTTATCATTCCTGTCAGCCAATCATTTGAAACAATTCCAGAATAGGAGTTGAAAAATGAGTGGCAGTTGAACGAAGATTCTATGTTATATAAATTGATTGTGTATCCCTCAAATCCCAGTTAATTTACTGTTTTCTTTTGGATTTTACTCTGGATTTGATTTCTTCTTCGCTTAAGTCTTTATTCGCATTGTCGTTGATCTCTTCGTTATTTTTTATAAAATGGAAGATCCTCCTCTTCTTCGTTAGAGGAATTCCGATGTTGAAATATTCAGACAAATGTTCTGTGGTATTGAATCCTTGCCATCAATAATCTCAGAGCAGTTGAGGCCATTTCGGGGGAGAGGTTGAATAATTTTTCTTCGAATTTGCCTTGCTTTTTCAATGTCTTTTTATAATTACGATTTTTGGCGATCATATCGGCTATGCTATTGGTTGGGTTCGCAAGAATTTCTGTTTGTGGGGTGCTTTTCGACATTCTGACCTAAAATGAAATCCCGAATTCTTTTTCTTGCATATAATGAGTCAGAGTTAGGCTCTTAAAGATCTCGACAGCATTTTCGAAAGTTTTCACGTTCTAAATGCAGGGTAGTGTGATTAAAGTATTTGCTTCGCATTTATTGATGAGTGTATTATTTATGTATTGCATGTCTTCTTTATTAATGCTTTTGAAAGACTTCATCTGCAGGAAATCGTTTTTGATTTTCGTTTTTCGTTTTGTTTTCAAATTATTTTAACTGGATATTTTTACAAAACGAGCGAGCGAGAGAATATGCAGGGTATATCATAAAACTATCATAGTCTAGGACTGTACATTTTGTTGTATGCCTGAACGCCTGTGGGATTGCAATTTGCAATAACAAATTCTACTATAGAGTTATCTTAGAAATACATTGAGCAAAGTGTTCCCTTTCACCCCTCCATCAAAAAATAAATAAATAAATAAATTATATTTTTTACAAAGATCTACTACCATTCCGCCATTTGTATTAGTTCACTCTTATCTCGCGAATCTCTCTGAATCAGGATACCGAAATTCTCCTGAATAATTGAAACTCGTGAATCTTCCCAATTCTAAAATGGAAGTCAGGCATAACACTATGTATCATTGATTTCTTTTTTGAAAGTTTCCATATTTTCATTTTTATATATCTAGATCCCTCAAGGGGAATATACACTCCACCAATTACTAAAGCATATTTAGTATTATATCGTGATCCATGAAGCATTTTTGAACCTAATTTCGTGTCATATGGTGTTGAATATCCCTTCATATATTGTCAAAATTCTCGGTTCGGTAAATACAACACTATCTTAATCCTAATAAGTTCACAAACAGTCCAACTGAGAAATCTAAAGGATATGTTATGACTACATCTGTACATCTTCCTTATGTTTGAGCTTAATGATTATGTAATGATTTCATCCGTAAAATTCCCTTATATTTGACGATAATGAACCCGATTCTTTTTTTGATCCAAACCCGGTCAATTGATATTTTTCTTGCAGTATAAATAATGAAATATCAGCCTGGAAAAGAATGTCTAAAAATTAGCAAAATAGGTCAGGAACGACATTTTGATCAATAATAAATCCATTTCTATACAACGGAAGTCCGATGCTGATAATTTAGTATATGTAATCCATGTATACTTCATGAGAAATATAATTTGGCAAGTTCTGGATCGAAACAAATCGTCTTCATTACTGTCACACACGAGGAAGATTTTCGTATATAAACATCACAGATGCTTTTCAGAAAAGTTTATGTTATTTTAATTATTCACAGGCATGGAATTAAATACGAATGCTTACAAATGCCCCGATTGGATAATTAGGAATGTGGGGTTGGAGGAGTCATCGACTTATGGAAACATGTGCTACTCCAAAATTTACTCAGAATTGCGCACGTGGGATGGTGCCGTGGAAGCATGCTTGAAGACCGGTGGTCAGTTGGCCAAAATAACCACTGATGAAGTCAACGAGTTCATCAAACATTTTAGGACATCTGTGGAAACAAGTGCTTTTTGGATAGGAGCTACAGAACATGATGGGAACTGGGTTTGGGCGGATGGTAAGAAATTTTGCTTTGATGTAATATAAATATAGTATAACTCTGCTAATCACGTTACATCAGTGATGGATTGTTATCAAATTAATACTCCAGATCAAGGTTAAATCAGAATTTGTTGGCTGTTTCTCTACCACCAAACGTACCGTTCTAGTGATCACGTGACTTCATCGAAAACGTAATTATTCGGAACGCTTTCTCCAACGGGCCGAATTTCCATAATTTCCTTTTTTATCACTAAACTTCCCTGTCGTGATATAGCTGGAAAAAATGTTGAAAACCACGCTAGACCCTATTTACCCAACCACCCATGTCGAACTCCCTATTATATATATAACTGCCAGTATTTAAACTGGTTGATGGCAATGAGAACCAGAGCAAGGTGACAACGGTCATCTTCGATATATCAGCTATCCTGTAATTCGGCTTAACAGCCAATTTGAAGTTACTCAGTGCAACTATAAATTTGTCGGTTAAAGTAAGAAAATAAGGCAAGGGAATACTGAGAATAAAGGCAAACAGACCGCTCAGTCGGATTGTGGAAAATGTTGAGAAAAGAAAAATAATTCCTCTGCTGCTGAGTTTGTGAAATCAAAAGTTAATATATTTATTCTGCCGGAAAAAAACGGTGCTTCGTTCGGAGAAACTACCCTAGGTGTAAAAAAACTTGCGGTCACAAGTCGCGTATAATATCGTCAATGGACGTTTAAAATTGGGTGTTTTTAATAAATTTATTTAAAATTCTTATGAATTTAAGTACCCAAGTTTTATTATTTATGAAATACATCTCAAACTAAAACTAATCCTATGCTTTCAATATCATCATATCTTACGTCGTTTATGTCTGAATATTAAATATTATTATTGGATTAAAGATGTCATATTTTTCTTGTTTCATAAAGGCATGCGAAACTAAAGCAGAACTAAAGCAATTAATTGTTTGATTTTTTCTCGGATAAACGCCACAATTTCGTTGGATATACCCAGATTATTAAATTTAGTGAGTATTTATATTCGAGTCTGGGAAGAGTCTAAAATAATTAAAGTACTGATAGTACTGATGTAGGGTATTCGCATTCTCATGCCATCGAATTGCTTTCATACTGCAATCAGATATAGGCCTGCCCTATCATTGCACTTGGCACCAGCCCACTATTAATTCCGTTATTTGTTATGTATGTAGTAATCACACCTACATAGATATCAGCCAGTATAGAAGACAAGCTTACCTGCCCGTTAAAACCCTGAGAGAGGCAGTCTGAACGTCGTGTCTGTCTCAAGTCAGTTTCTCCTCTGGCTTCTTGACAAAGCCCGCGAGTTACTCTCATTGGCTAGAGGGCAATCAGCGCCCTCTACCAGGGGAGATAACTCTATAATAAAGCACTTCCCTGCAATAATCTGACACTATTCGTCAACAGTCTATTTATCTAAACTGATAAGACAGTGAGAAAACCTATTCTCACTACATCCTTCCCCCTTTTCTTTTTTGGGGAAGGGCATACCAGCGACTGACAGTCTAAAACTCCAGCAAAGTATTCCCAATGATAAAAAACATACCATAAAAGTATGGAACTGTACCTAAAGCTTTCTCTACTTTGAACTGGGCTAAAAACCGGACATAACCTAAGAAAACTCTACGTAAAGTTATTCCGACAATAAAATACCCAACCCCAGATCATGGAAGCTGATCTCTAACCCCAACCCTCAGGTCGACTTTTCAGCAGACCTCTAATTTCCCAAAAGAGACCCAAAGGAGCTAGAGCGAACTGGCCCACTTTTGGTACCAGTCCGACTCAATCAATTTATAATCTGTCAGCCCCTCTTAAATTGAGAGACTGGCTACGCTATACAGCCTGTCAAGAAACAGACTGACTAAGGAAATACTTGCCAGACTCTCCTAAACTGAGGGACCAACAATATCAGACAGTCCGAGAATATGTTTGACAAAATGTACCTGACATTTTATAGTCTGTCAGCCCCTCTTAAACTGAGAGATTGGCTACACTATACAGCCTGTCAAGAAACAGACCGACTAAGTATATAATTGCCAGACTCTCCTACATTGAGGGACTGACTATATCAGACAGTTTGACTAGCGACAATAACGACAATAACTTTTAGACTGTCAGCACTCGTTGAGAGCTTGCTCAGTTTGAAAACCTATCAGTCCCTGATAAATTGAAAGTCTGACTTAGGCAATAACTGCAAGACACTCAGTCTCTCAGTAGTTGGGTGACTGGCTAACGAACATAGTCTGACTAATACAGTAACTGCCTGTCAGTCCTCCACACATTGTGGGACTACTCACATAGCTCAAGGCTTCAGGAAACCAGTATCCTATGTATTCATCAACAGAGACACACACATGAAGAATCAACGCATGTGAAACACCCGTGCACAAGGTGCCGCCAACACGTCAACTCAACATGTGGATGAAACTGCAGAACCAGAAGGAATATCGGAATCCATTGAACAGAAGTGCACTGCGTTGCTGATGTTACCGCATTGCCAATGATCAATTAGCCAGGGTCTGAATAAATATATCCAAAATGATCCCCGAATTTGATCAGACATAGTGCTTCACAGCGAGCACTTTACCAAACAAGGTCAAGGCTTGTCCGATGTCCGACTTTTATTTCAGACCCTGATTCAATAAATTAAACCGGGATGACAAACACCGGTACAAAACACACTGGGGCTTCCATAGAGAAGACACAAGGAGAGTTGTGGCCACAACTCCCCCGGCCCTGTGTCTCCAACATGGATTGCCCCGTCATTCTCTCCCCTTGTTCAATCATCCCTCACAATTCGCACTCTCCTCGACAAAAACTCATATAGCATCCAAGTAACTTACATTTAACACCATTTAACCATTGCCGATTGATGTGCCAACCGTGAGGGTTGAACCCAAAGATAAAATTTAACCCAAACCACCATTCCACAACCCCATTCACTCCACTTTCACTCGAGCCTGTCTCCTAACCCCCTAAAAAGTTGCACATATCTCCATCACACAGCCACGCAACACACACTGCACATTTTTCCAACACACATCACATGTTCTCCCAACACACCAACTGTTCTAAAATAGGTACACACACCACACTCTACTGAACACTCAATCCACCAAAAAAATATAGGTCCACACATCACAAATCAACCAACACACCATTATCCAACACCCCACATCACTATTCAACATCCACACATATCACAGATTTCTTGTCAGACATTTTATCATTTTTTTATCTTTCCCCCCAAAAAGAACAACCGACACAACATCAAACCAAAATGCCACATCACCTACATCAAAATACAAAGACATCAACATCAAAATCAACTCAAACCAGTGTGCTAGATGGCACCACATGCCAATGCCCACTGTCAATCTGCATTGCCCCTTAACATTACCAATGGTAAAAGAGAACTAAACTGAACTGTCCAAACCGGTCATCATGCATCAACATTTTACTGCAGGAACCCCCATGTTCCCAATAACCAGGGCCTTCTTCCTAAAGTCAACAACACAGCCGTAAGGGGACAGAAAGTCCGAACCCAGTAACAAATCCTGAACCACCGGGGCTACAACCATGTCTCCAAGACAGTTAATCCCTGCAATGGAAAGGGGAACCTGTCGAGCCAACATTCCCATACTGGCCGTACCCTGAAATGCATCAGTTAGCTTAATGGGAGTGGATGACAGTCCCGTAAGCCATAACTTTCCAAATAATTCCGGACTCATCACTGTTACCTGAGAAGCAGTATCCACGTTCGCACTCACTGGAAAGGGCCCGACCCTGACCGGAACTACCATTGCCCCCTTCCTAGCCCCAGACACGGTAACGCCTCGAACGGCAGCAGTCGACCCGGCACAATCTGACAAGGAAGGTCCTCCCGTGGTAACCAACCCATCAAGATTAGTGCGAACGGGGCAACTTCGACTCATGTGTCCTAATTGGTGACAAAGATGGCATTGTACTTGGGGACATCGGAAACTCTTATGCCCATTTTTCCCACACGAGTAACAGGTAACTCTGTTAATAGGGGTTTCACTGGCTACCGGTAGCTCGGGAGAATTAACAAGTCTCAATGGAGACTCACTCCGACCCTCCCGTAAAAAATCCCCTCCCACAGACTCGAGTTCTGTGGAAACTAGACGGACCCCTGCTACATTCAAAGCTTGATGATTATACAGTGAGGCGTTCACACATGTCAATGCCTCCTGAATAGTTTTGGGGTCTTTCTCCATAGCAAACAAAACTACAGCCTGTGGTTCATGACAACCTTTGAAAAATTGCTCCACGGCTATTGATTCGACTAACTCACGTGGAGCCCCCGGATACCCCTTCACAGTTAAATGAACGCACCTATAACCAAAATCAGCCAAATTGTCATTGGCCCCTCGCTCCTCCACCTGCAACCGATGTCGGATTGCCTGAGGAGGCTCGAGATCGCCATACCGTTTGTCTAAGGCTTCAAGCAGCTCATTAAAAGAATTACAAACTGCTTTCGGTAAGAAAGAGTAATACTCGATGGCCTTGCCATGCATGCACTCAGTCAAACGCTTTAGAGATTTTGCCTTGCTCCACTTCCGATCTTGAGCTTCTAATTCAAATTTAATTTTAAACGGCGACCAACCTTTGGCATCGCCGGAAAAAAACTAATGTTTTTGGAAGTGGACGGCTGCTACTACGTGTAAAAGGTGATGCCGAGGGGCTACGGCCACGTGATGTTAAAGGGCTACGGCTACGCCAGCGTACTGTTCGAGGACCACGGAGAAGTCGACGCGATCTCAAACTCGCTTTATGTTGCCGGATAGGCTGCGAAACATTGGATCCTATTAAATTATCTCCCTTGTCCTGATGACCATGAGCAATGACAGAATTATCAATGGATGGGGAGGAATGGCTGCCTTTGTGCTCCTCCCCAACCATACTATGTGAAGGGACGAAAGCGTCAGAGATGGGCACAGAAAGGTGCTCCACCCTCTGATGATGCCCTGACCCCTCACAAGCATTCCCCACTCCTGCATCCATATAATGTGCATGCTGGGTACCCTCACCAGCATTGCATTCCCCACCCCCCAACCCCAGCGTTTGCACAATATTGACCACAGACAAACTTTCCTGCTCATCATTACCCGTTGTCAGCCTAACAGCACTGCCACCAGCTTGCACTGAACTAGCATCAGCCCCCATCCCTCTAACCATTGGACTAGTCCTCCGGCCCTGCCTCATTGTCATTATCAGTCCAAGTTGTTCCCCAATTGTTCCCAACTGAGTATTCACCCCTGTCAATTCCGCTCCGTCCCAGTTTTTCAATTTACAAACCTTATGAACACAATCTCTCAGGCACTCAGAGATACCCTCCTGGTTAGATACCAGCTGACCAATTTTGGTAACAAATAATGACTGGTTAGATACCAGCTGATCGATTTTGGTAACACATTCTTTCTGAACAGTTGCCAGCTGCTCGATTCTGGCAATACATTCACCCTCGTTAGATACCAGCTGACCGATCTTGTTAACACATTCTCGCAAGCTCCGAGAGAGACTCTGAACAACAGATTTCCTTTCCCCCCTTAAATTTTGAATGTGATTTTCCATCTCAGTTCGCAATTCCCCTACATGTTTTTCAATTAATTGTGAAACATACTCAGGACAAATGGAAACATCTACTTCACTAATAAGAGAATTCTCCATCAAAGGATTCTCCTGGACTTGTTCAATATGTGCTGTCGACACGTCTACTGGTACCAGTTCTGTCATGGTGAGAATTGCGAGACTTCACAAAAATGCAAATGAAGGTATTCAATAAACCGCAATACTCACTTCCAAAATGGCTGCCATGAAATAAATTTACTTGCCTTACTTGATTTGCCAAAATACTATCAACCAGATTCGCCTCCAATGGTACAAATCTAGCTACAATAAATTCCAACCAAGCTGCAGGAAAAATGAAATGCGCAGCTCAAAATTAACCGGTCAATCAACTTGACAGCAATGGCTGTACAAAAATTATGTTTTCTGTATAAAACAGAAATAAGTAGTTGTATCAACTACTCACACTCATTGAGTTTCCACTCCAGAAACTCACTGGAAAAAATGAAGCACTTATGAGCTGAACGCACACACGTTACCGCAGTCAATGCGCTCTAGTGGGCTTATTCAACTCAAATCCATCAGAAAAAACAAAAAAAAACAAGACCCTTTAAAACAAGTGCATCACGCGTTACCGCAGTCAACGCGTTGTTGCAACTTCCCTGTTAAGTCCAAAACTAGAAACAAACCAAGCCAAATATGATACAAAATAATCGCTGTCGCTATTAGCCCAGTTAGTGCCTAAGGGCTCAATAGAATGTGTGTTGAATACCAAACAATCATCAAATGGTGTCAATCAATACCAAATGAGACGGAGTTATCAATAATCAAAGTCTATTTCCCAAAATAAATAGGATCAAAACTCAGAGTTGGCATTTTGCAATCGCCAACTAAATTATGGTTGTCTATTTAATAAATGGCCTTCAAATCCCAAAATCAACTGGTGTTGCCAAACAAAAACCGATTACACTCTAATCGGGTGCAATGTTGATACTACACCAATTGTTTTTATTTTTATTTTTTTCTTTTTCACTAAATGTAAGAGTGTGTTTTAATAAACACTAATTACTCAACCAAAATCAGATGGTGTCACTTGACACCACCAGACCACAATGTAATTGTCAACACTCAAAAGAAATTTTTTAATTTTTAATTTTTTTTTTCAAAGTAAACCCAAGGATGTGTGTTTGAATAAATACTATTAACTCTCAATCAAAAGCAGACAGTGCCACTTAACACCACCAGACCACAATCAAATTGAGTGCAGTGTTGATATGTCAACACTCAAATCTCAAAATACAATCAGCGTTTGTATTGTAATTAACTCCAAACAATCAACCACATTCACCAGATCAAAATCTGATTAAATATGATACAAGTTTGTTAACAACCCACCACCAAAATATTGACTATTTATTCAAACTCAAAATTTATTATTCCCAAAATACTGAGTGTATTTCAGCAACACTGACCACTCACCCTTTTTACAGTGCAAGTCACCATTGAGTACACCATCAAAGTTTACAGTGTATATTGACCACCACAGGATATGAGGTCAATTTAATTTGTACTCGCCAAATCGGAATGAACACCAGCAGTTTATGTATTCACTATGTAAACTCACAGGTAGCATTCAGCTACATGTAACACCTCACGAAAAGCCACGAAGTTAGTAGCCAAGCGCTGAGGATAAATTTTGACCAAGTCAAAAAAAAAAAAAAAATAGGTACCAATATATTAGCAAATCTTTTGAAACATTAATTTGAATATTCTATGCCATGGCTAGCAAGAATTTCAATCAAATGAGAGAAAATCCCCTATTCAACATAAGCACCAGCTAATCCCTCGCGCAATAGCTACCAGGCAATAGCCAGGTGAACTTGACGATGAAATTGGGCGAATTCCAAAAATTACTAAATTGAACTCTAGCCTTCAGGCCATAGATTTTCAGTGAATGTCCCAATCAAATTCACAAAAACTGACCACCGGAAAAGTCAAAGTAGTTTGACCGATAATACAAAGCCAAACTATTGCTATACATTGTAAGTCGATCACACCAGTGAAAAATGGTCAACAGAAATTGACAGTGCGATAGACTCCCACGAACAAGTCTCGATAAGACAACCGTGCAAAACTATACCAGTGGCACAGCAAGAATAACCACAATTTGTCAACAGCACGACTGATGAATCCACGTACATCACAAGGTCATGCAGTACATGACCCTGTACCCCAAACTCAATCACCGAACCGAAAGGAAATGACTAATCTGACCGCGTTCAGTCATTAAAACTTCATCCCATACTCAAAATCTTCTCCAAAAACCCCAACATTACCAACCCAACCACTGAGCACATAACAAAAAATAATTATCCTGGGACAGGACTATAAACAAAACACAAAAATACACATATGGACACACAAACAGTACCGGTATACATACATGACAACACAGACATCAACATATAAACCATTCAAATATTGCACCTGTCAAAACCTTTATCCCAACTTCTAATCCTAATTTACCCTACCAAATACTACCTCTGAAAAATCAATACATAAAAATTCAACAAATCATACAAAACTCTAACTAAATCTAAGGTGCAATATTGAAGGCAACCAGCAGGTAAGTCTGCCCGCTACACTGGCCGTCTAACCAACCTAAACAATTACAATCCTATTCCTTTTTATTCCCGAATGTAACCCTTCAAGTCACTGTTGTTGTTGTTGTTGTTGTTGTTTCAAATGAACAACAACAACGTGTCAGTAAACTTGCAAAATTTTCAAAAGGAACGCGAACTCAAACGAAATTGTCAACTGGGGTAATTCAAAATAACCCCGCTTCACTAGCGATAAATTATACCCAGACAAATATGGCAAATAAAGTTGATCTGACGAAAGAGAAGACTATCAAGGGTCCAATTTTCGTCACAACACACACAGACTGTTTTTGGCTCAAATTCACGGAACAATCATTGTCAAACCACTCCATATATTGCACAGAGCTTCAGAACTATTGCTGTATAATCTTTAGTTCACAGCCAATGAAAGCCAAATCAATTTCATTTGGAAAATCCGCCATCGCGAAAAAACGTGACCATGGCGACGAAAGAAGAAAAATATTTCAGGACTTCACTGAAAGCTCTAATTTTCACAAAACCCCTTCAATAAAGTAACACACTTCCAGTTTATATCAACCCAATCGTAAAAAGAAGCCAATAAGTTTGTCAGGACTCGGAAATGAAGATTTTCACACGCAAATTTTCAAAAAACTTCAAAATGGCCGCCGATCTCGACACAGCACTCAATTCACCACCAAGACGTAAATTTGCCTAAAAATAACCACAATTCTACGCTTGATATTTTAACTTCTGACACCAATTGTAGTAATCACACCTACATAGATATCAGCCAGTATAGAAGACAAGCTTACCTGCCGGTTAAAACCCTGAGAGAGGCAGTCTGAACGTCTTGTCTGTCTCAAGTCAGTTTCTCCTCTGGCTTCTTGACAAAGCCCGCGAGTTACTCTCATTGGCTAGAGGGCAATCAGCGCCCTCTACCAGGGGAGATAACTCTATAATAAAGCACTTCCCTGCAATAATCTGACACTATTCGTCAACAGTCTATTTATCTAAACTGATAAGACAGTGAGAAAACCTATTCTCACTACATGTATTAGGGTTAAAAAGCGGCAAAAATACAGAAAATTCACAATGCATAAATTCACCTGGCATGTCAATATTTACCTTGTGGGACATTACCAGTGGAAGTCTTGACAGATGTTGACCATGGAAATTTCAAATTCCCGCCACTGACAGCTGATTGGTGCTACAGAATGTCATTCAATTTGTAAACAGGGACCCTTCTCACCCTTCACTGATCATGTCTCCATCCACCATGCTTTTCCCAAAGTCACCCAAATCAACACCAGGAAGTGCAGCTTGAAGCCTCATCTGCAAGTTGAAATATCAGATGTATCAGAAATGCTGAAAAATCGCAGCTCATCAAATCCATAAATATCTGCTCTCAAATTTCTAAACAATGTAGGTCGTGGGCACCAACCCGGAAGTGATTAACTGTAGTCTGATGCCACTTGGGGTTAATGCGCGGCGCGCGACTTCTGCACTCAAGGCTCTCGGCAAATCAGCATAGTTCACTTCTAAACGGAGATTCAGCATGTCACAGCTTAGCAAGACGTTTTCCCATGTTGTTTTGTGTGATAATTTAGCATAAAACGTGATAATTCTTTTACAAGATATACTGGGTTCATTTTCCATCACTCATGTATGCAGATTTTGCCTTATCGAGAGAAGGGAAATGCTCCCAGCGTCGATCCAAATCGCTACAGACCGAATGCGGCTGTGTGCGATCTTTCCTGCACAGTGCAGTCGGAGGGTGTTACACCGAATTTAGGAGGCCACAAACTCTGACATTAGGAGAATGGGCTTCCGTTGATCCATAAACTTGAAAAGCATAAACACCTATTTCCAGCCTCTTCTGTATTGCTATAAAATCTGGAATTCGTGTTTGACTGTGCAGTGATCTGACACTTCCGCTGAACAGCTACTCGTTCGTAAAATTTCTCTATGTTCTATCTTTTAACACAGGGGAATATTTTTTTTGCTCTCCCAATGATGTGCAGATGGCGAAATGGATGCAACATTTGTAATGCGATTTGTAAAAGTACATAGATCACTGGTACCCTTACAAATCAATACGCTGGGGAATTTGTGGGGTTTATGTCGGCCAAGCTGTGTAGGGATCACGTGGGGAATGTGTAGGACGGCCAATGTGAGGAATGTGTAGGGGTTTGGTAAAATCCACACATTGGACTTATTCGTGGAAAAGGAGTTTCTTAATGCTGCTTAGCTGAATTAAATCCCCGCACTATCCCAACCTCAGCCCCCCGTGTTCCCTACATGTGGGGATGATGCGAGGAACTATATTTAAAGCTGGCATGTGATCGACTCACAATATTCCTGCAGTAAGTCCAGCATGGTACAGAAAACCCCACAATATCCCCACGTGGGGAATCTGCAGGGCAGAAAAGCCCACAATATCCCCACGTGGAGAATCGGCGGGGCAGTAATTCCAGCATGGGACAGAAAACCCCACAACATCACCACTTGGGGGATCTGCGGGGCAGTAATTCCAGCATGGGACGGAAAACCCCACAATATCCCCAAGTGGTGAATCTGCGGGATAGAAAACCCAATAATATCCCCAGGTGGCCCCACAATATCCCCACGTGGGGAATTTGCGGTTCTAGCATGGGAGAGAAATCCCCACAATATCACCATGTGGGGAATCTGCAGTGCAGTAATTCCAGCATGGAACAGAAAACCCCACAAAGAGGTATGGAAACATCCCCACAGTAACACTACAATATCCCCACGTGTGGGGATGGCGTGGGGTTGTCGCCCCCGAATGTACCAACAATGGGTTATTTGTGGGGTAGTTATCTGGCAGTGGGGAATGAATTGGGCAGAGCACTCTGCAGTATCCCCACAAATGAGGAAACTACGGGGCAGGGTGCACAAAACACAATCTGTACGGAATTCCTGGGGTGTGGGGGAGGGGGCATCTTCTATCTGAAAGGGCATGTCATTTGTACAGACTGTCTAGTATGTCCTGATTCCTCCTGCAATATCATCCAGCCCTTAAAATAACCACCAGCAGAAGCAAAATCTACGCGTATTTCACCTTTTATTCTTTAACAGCATAAAATATACATTGTACCATGTCTTAAAACACCCGAGCACAAAATGGGAAGGACAGTGAAATTCTGTGTCGAGTAGAATGGCTTTTCATCCCTCAAAGGTTTCAAAAATCTGTCTTGGTCTTTTCCCACCTGTTGTGGGGTGGCCTTTAGCATTCCTTGGGGGACTGTCGTTGTCATCGTCAGAGGATGACGAATCCACGGCAGATGAGGGTGAAGCTGAAGAAGAGTCCACCAGCCCTTCTGACATGTGGAGATCATGCTTCTTCATTGATGTTTTCTGGCGGATTCTACCTGACCTTGCTGGATCATGGCATTTCTGAGTGATGCCACTCCTTACTTTGGACCACGGTGTGCCCTTGAGCTGGTTGCAAACATAACCTGGAAGTCAAACAATGAAAAACGATTAGTATATTCTGAATGCCCGAGCTATCGTAATAAATGAATACAGGAAGCAAATACGGTTGAGTATACAGATATTCCAGTTCCATGAATATGGCAGTCAAAAGTTGACCCCTACAAAACTGGCTAAAACAAACACAATAAATTCAGATCACTCTCATCACTGATCAGACCATTTATGTTCATATAACTAACAGCATAGGGTTCGAGATATACAGATCTACCAAAGAACAAGTAATCTTTTTTTTTCGAATATATATACGAAGCTGTGCATCTGAAACCCTATCGATTCTTCGATAACTCCAAGTTATCAAGCCACAGAAACCTGATTCATAGTGAGTAGTTTGAGGGTATTCGAGATATGGATCATTAATGATTTTGCATGAGGCTTTCTATTATGGCCCTGGCCCTATGCATGTATGATACAAGTTAAGCTTGCATAGAAATTATCATTCTCACGGCATGTTGGTAACGAGAACTTTCGTATTGAACAGTTGAATAGCAGGTATCATTAATGATTTACATGATTAAATATGGCCACCAAGGCTTACTTACCATTTTATAGTATTTTTTCAAAGTCGAACTGTTCTTCAAAACGACAGCGTGTTTGGCGCCATCTTTGTTTGCCTCGTTTTGGAACTACCAGGCGAAATTAATCGATAGTTCGTAAAATATGATTAATACGCGAGAGGGCAAGATTGAGAGAATAAATTTCAATTCAATTCAATTCCATTGCCAAATGAGCTTTCCACAGGATTACCTCTCCTTATGCTGCTTTCCGAATATGATATAAAATATAAAAAATTGATCAATTAGTTGAGCCTCGTGGCCTCGACTTCGACCAGAACATACCGGTAACAACAACAACAACAACAGGTATGAACGTGAGCGAAATATGTTTTTCTATCGAAAACTTATAAACGGGAAAGTTTTATCAACCGGATTTATCATTTTGTGCGAGACATATTCCACTTTCCTGCACAATTCGTAAGCAAATGTACGTCATAAATTTTATGGTAGCGAAGAAAGCATGTCCCCCCCCCTTATTTCTAGCGCCAAAACTCAGTTCGTAATTTGAGATATTTATCATTGTAAAAAAATATTCACTTTGGGTTACGATTAATTCAGCCTAATTGGAGTGAGGATTCATGACGTCATTCACCCAAATTTGGCGGAATCATCCCTTTTGGCTGGAATCAGGCCAATTTCAACATTTCCCCCACCTGCAAAATCGCTGTAGGGTCAGTGTGACCCCAGTTTCCAACACGAACGTTTTATCCATTTTGGCTAACTGAGTGATAAATCCGTGCAAAGTTGATTTATTTATCGACAAATCACGTACCCATAGTAGAATTATGTTTCCCAAGCATCAGCTGTGCTCTTAATCTGCTGAATTAGTAGAGTTTTTCTCTGCTTTCATACCCGCCTCAATGTGTCGGCCATGTTACAACTGAATCGAATGGCCCTCTATAGCCAGACACACACAATGGAGCGAAGGGAGATAACTCCGTTTTTGCTAGAGTTCAGAGTTCAAGTTTATTGCACAATGTGCCACACTAGCTGAAAACACACTCATATGACTATACTAGTATTTATATATATGTGTATATATATATACTAGGACGAATATACCCAGGTTATAATTAGTTTATATGCTACAAACGTTGGAAACATAAATATACTCGGCTACATCACAGACAACGTGTTGTACCTTACACGACATTATTACATTGAATAAATCATTACTGGAAATAGAATTCAAATGCGGAATATATCGCCCTATGTCGACATCAGGATACAATATGACAGAGGCTGGGGTTTCGACCGTGTGGGGTTTTTTCATCAGGGACCTAATTCAGTAATTTTCAAAGTTCAAGGTGTCCTCATGTATTTTGTAAAAATGACCATGCATGTGCACTCTTGAATGTGTTCCTCAACAATAATTGCATATTATTGGATGGCCAGAAAGTATTCTGCAACTGAAGCAGCATTTTGACATGGTACTCTTAAAATAAATGCGGGGAAAAGTGTTCAAAATTCTGTAAATTAGATGGTCTTACATAATATATATATAAATAATATACCGAGAAAATCCAGTCAGAATTTACTGGCATGCTCGATGTGTCTGCCAGCGATGGCCGCTCAGCCAATTAGCTTCCGCCCAACCAGAGACAACGGTATAGATGTGCAGTCAACCGTGTCTCCACCAAAAGAACATTCAAAATTGTTCTGACGTCATTTCTCATTCCTCTTTCTGGTGAGGGGTAAATAAATTTTCCATTAGTAATGCAAGTGAATGAAAAAATAATCTTTTTATACCTACTACGCCTGCTGAGCCATTCATTTTAATATGGGTAAAATTACAAATTATATCAATTTACAGTATAATAAAACTGATATATTACAGAAATTTTGTAGAGGTAAATATATTCTAGGAAACCAATATTTATTTGGGTATAGCTGTTTATAAAGGTGATGATCTTGTCTGACCACTCATCTGTCATCAACTTAAAAAGGTGAGATTTCATCATCTTGGATGACCACTCGTTGTTCATCTCCCTAAAAGGGTGATGACTGGATCTCATCACCCTTTTATGGTGATGGCCTGGTTTCATGACCAGACCCCATCACCCCAAAAAGGTGATGGCCCATCACCCTTTTTCTGTGTGGGGTGGCGGATCCGTCTTTTCGACGCTACTGAACTGAAACTGGCCCAAAATCTTTACTGTTTTAAGAAAACAGAGTTCACAGTCTATCTGCATGATCCCCACATTTATCTCACACTATATGTGCAAATAAAATATCGTCCCACTTCAACCACACTATCGTTAGGCTATGCATGGAAGAATGTTTGCCCAACAAAATCCCCACGTTTATCTTAAGCTATGAAAACGGCGAGCATTTTGCCCTACATCATCCCGACGCCGGACTTAAACTTTCAGCACAGCCCGGCACATTCCCTACATTGGACTTTGCCTACGAGCGCTGGAAATTCCACCCCACCTAATCCCTACAAACAACTCAGTCGATTAACTCCGAAGTTCATTTTCCCTACACCAACCCCACGTTACACTTTGAATATGTAGCAGATAAAGGTATGAGTAGTATATAAAAGCTATTTAACGTACTATTCTCCCCGGATGTAACTATGACGTCACAACTTCCGATGGTGGCGCCATCTGCACACTCTGGATGCAGGGGAGGCAACTCGGACAAATGAGGAGGTGTGCGCTTGGCCGCCATCTTGAATTTTTGCCTCGTCTCATGTCACGGTAAATTGAGCAACATTACCCTCAAAAAACCCCCACATTACCCTCAAAAAAATCTCTAAGACATATAATAATAATAAAGATACCCTATAGGTGTTGTACGATCTTATTATGACGAGTCTAGGATCAGTGCGACCCCAGGGTCGAGCGTTTATTGTCCGATATGTCTCCGCAAAAAGTAAACAAACAAAATTGCGTCGCCTGCTATGGGGATTCCCCTTTGACATCACGACATCGATCGCGCTGCCCTCTGGAGGCAAGGAAGACAACTCTGACTGGGCGAACCCTCTGTAGGACAAATGCTGGGTCATCTCCCCTGATTCGAACATTTGCGTCTTTACGGGGAATACCTAAATAGACGTTTTGGAGCTAGGGGAGTTATTAATGGTCCGATGGGGTCGAATGAGGTATCAAAGTGAAGCTTATGTGAAGGGGCATCTGATGGGCTGGGTGTGGGGTTGAAATAGCGGCATTCTACGCATACGCGGTGGCCCAAGGGTATGGAAATAGACGTTTTGGAGCTAGAGGAGGCACTAATGGCCCGATGGGGTCGAGTGAGGTATCAAAGTGAAGCATTCGTGAAGGGGCATCTAATGGGCTGGGTGTGGGGTTGAAATATCGGCATTCTGCGCATGCGCGGTGGCCCAAGGGTATGCAAATAGACGTTTTGGGAGCTAGGGGAGTTACTAATGGGCCGATGGGGTCATACGAGGTATCCATGTGAAGCATTCGTGAAGGGGCATCTCATGGGCTGGGTGTGGGGTTGAAATAGCGGCATTCTGCGCATGCGCGGTGGCTCAGGGGTATGGAAATAGACGTTTTGGGATCTAGGGGAGCCCCTAATGGGCCGATGGGGTCATATGAGGTATCCATGTGAAGCATTCGTGAAGGGTCATCTGATGGGCTGGGTATGCGGTAGGAATATCATTCTGCGCATGCGCAGACGCAATGCAGAGCTCTCGTCCAATCAGAAGTGAGTATTTCAAATCCGTCACAGAGCTCTCGTCCAAT
>JAVTVY010003347.1:0-35338 GCA_036873755.1 Hanleya hanleyi | reverse complement strand
GGTGAGGTGTTCAGCCAACGACATACAAACTACCATACATGTATTTCTAATTTGATGATCATACATCTAGTCAGCTATGCATTAAACAGACTAAAAAACAAACAAACATTATCAATGACTAGTGATTAATCAATCCAGATACAGTCATTGAAGGGATATTTAGCCTACGTACTCTACCTTGGAGTCACTGTTCAAATCTTTGTACTCTTCTGATGGCGGAATGTCCATCCATGACATGCTCTGGTTCCATGACAACATCACCCTTGAAATTATCATTTCAGTCATATGCTTCAAACCTGATAAAAAAAAAAGATGTATTCAATAGGAGTTTTGCACCTTCCACCCCCTCCCCCCCCCCCATACATTTTTTTTTCAATAATAATAATAAAAACAGTCCTGGCCTGCAATAGTTTCATATACAGAACTTTTTCTCTGTTGTTTCTATATAAACATATACTCTGAGCAGACAGATCACCGTATCAAATCTAAAACTGGCGGTCAGTAAAATTAAATTAATATCGTGTTGGTTCGAAAACAGGTGATTTCACCCCTGTACCTAAACGACCAGCTGTCTGAATATCCATCCCGTTTTAGGGACAGAAACTTTTAAATAAATCGGAAATAAAAATTCATTTTTTAGGTCATAACAGTAATACCAGCTGATACTGCGAAAAGTGTGTAGGCCACGAAAATGGGGTGCACGTCAATAGGTATACGATTTGACATGTAAATCAAAACACCTTACCGCTCGACTAATTCATGTTTCCTTCCCGATAGTTTCGCTTTCCGTTTCCTCAGATCATCCTTTAGGTCTTCCAGCGTCCATTCTTCGTATTTACTCGCCATCTTAACGTTTTGGTGAAGAAAACTCAACCAAGTTCAACTTGCAGCCAATGTTTACAATCGGGCCCCACTTCCGATGTTGCGCGCGCAAACTTGCTTGTAGAAAGTCTTGATATGAAGGTAGACAACTCGATTAACATGCAAATTAATAGGCAATGGCCTAAGACGGCTCACATTTATAGTCGTGATTTAGCCTTTTATATCGGAGGAAATTTATGGATGCGATACATTAGACACAGAACTTCTATTCATGCATTACATTAAAAATATTCTTATGACATATGATCAGTGAATTGATATTCTAGCAATCTTTAAACCTAGTCCTATAGGGCAATGGGCACGGCCTATATTCCGCGAAAATATGAGGGGGATACGCCGGAGATGGTAACCAACACTTGATAACTCTGCCGGTATCTCTTCGATATTTGATTCTGTTTAGTTATTTTTAAACCTGTACAGATACCCGTTTCAAAAATATATCTTTTGCTACACATTTCTTTCACCTCACGACGAGAGGTTTACCGTGAAAGATGCATGGTGTCGATTCGACGGGAATTTTTCGCGATACACCGGCACAAAACGTTTTAATAACTTTGATTGAAAATGCATAAAAAAAATACAAATCTAAATAAATAGTTTTCATTTCGAGTATTATAGGATCATGAAAAAAATATAAATGTTTTTGTATATTCTTTTAAGAAAACAGAGTTCACAGTCTGCCTGCATGATCCCCACATTTATCTCACACCATATGTGCAAATAAAATATCGCCCCACTTCAACCCCACTATCGTCTTAGGCTATGCATGAAAGAATGCTTGCCCAACAAAATCCCCACGTCGGACTTAAACTTTCAGTACCGCCCGGCACATTCCCTACATTGGACTTTGTCTACGAGCGCTGGAAAAAGTCCACCCCACCTAATCCCTACAAACAACTCAGTCGATTAAATCCGAAGTTCATTTTCCCTACACCAACCCCACGTTAGACTTTGAATATATAGTAGATAAAGGTATGCCCTACATCATCCCCACGCGAACTTTGAATTCTCGCCCATTCACCCGTCATAATCCCCACATCAGCCCTACATAATCCCCATATTTATGCTAAATTTGCATAACCGTGGGCAGCTGCCCCACACAAACCCTACGTTATCCCCACGAGGAAAGTTCCAAACCACGCTTCGCCCCACACGAACCCCACGCGCCCACCAAAACCCCACACTTTCCCTACGCAATCCCCACGTTTATGTTTGTAAGGGTCGTAATCGTTGACTGGAATGATTTCGCCTGTCTCGTCATATTTGCTGTCTACAGTTAGGCCGATCTGCAATACAGTGAATTCAAGGTGGCTATAAGCAAAATTATCTAGCTAAATGCATGAGTATAATGAATGAAGCAGCTGTAATTGTTGAAAACCTAAGAAAACGATTGTTCTCTATATTATAAATATAACACTGGAGAGCGTCGATGTTATATTTTCTACTTCCTTCACAGCCAAACTTCACCAGCCATTTCCAGCTGGTTACCGTCACCAGCCAGTACCGTGCAGTCCACAACTGAATGTAACTGGCAGAAAAGGTCCCCTTACAGTACTGTGTATTTTAAAATGAACCAATAACTGGATACTTACTGGTAGGTACTGTTCAGTTACCAGACGGTACTGCACGGTTACCGTCTGGTTAGGGATCGTTTCCATTAATCGTTTTTTCTTCAGTCGCGATTTTTCTTCAATTTTCTCGATTGAAAAACGATCAGTCGCGAATCAGTCGCGAGGATATCGAGAAAAAAATGAGAAAAAACGATTGAACCTTTTCTGGAAAAAACCATTCTCTCGCGATATCGTTTTTGAATCGTTTACCCATGCGCGATCCGTTCTTGATCGCGAATCTTCAATCGCGAGAGAATCGTTTTTTCAAGGCGCGAGAGAATCGTGAGGCGGAGTGATATTTGACACATAGGCCGTGTTGCCGTCGTACGCCGCTCTATCCGCGAACTGGGAACTACATGTAATGTTGATTGCGGATTGTCGATGGAAAAACCTATATTACTATACTATACTGTATAAATGCGTAAGATAACCGAATAATATATATGATTCACGATCTATAGTCTCCTACAAGCCGAAGTAGGGCGTATGCTGGAAATATCTATACATATACCTGTACCATGCTTCCTGTGACGTTCGCGCTCAGATTTACTCTGGCGAAGCGTAAATGACAAAATTACATGCTTATTCAATAATCATGTGAGTCGACAATGTATTAATGTTCAGTCATTCCCTTCATACTTTCGATAATTTCCTCATATATTCATGCAACTTGGTATAAACAATACAGGATGATAGTCACAATATCTTGTTTTGTAAATACCGGGTACAGGTCATAAGTGGATTTGAGTTCGTCGTTGATTGCATTATCAGAATGATTACGGCACGGGCTTGATAGAGGTGTGAATGGGCGCATGGCGATAACCCAGAACAGCTTAGCCCTCCAGCCGAGAATTTCTAGGTTAATTAAGGTGAAAAATAGTGTAATTAAATATGTATATTTTGTTATAGTAAAACATACATTAGGAAAGGGTATCCATTCATGTTTTGGTACAGTTTTTAAACTATTGAGAAGTTCAAAAAATCACCATCAAGTTAATTTTATTTATTATAAGAATATTCGCGGCAGTGATTTCATATTTATATCAAATACATATCACAATGGTGATTGAATAGCATATAACGGTTGGATTCGCATATGTACAATACTTTTTATTTTAATTTTATATTTTGATGAATGAACTATGAATGATTCCAAAGGGAAGCTCAAGGCAAAAACCAACTGAATATTATATAATTTCATCTCTTACTGGATTAACCAGTTGTGAAAATTTTTACAAATACCCCGCGCTATATATTAATAATTAAGTGCTTTCGAAGACTCAAAGGCCCCGTATGACAATGTTATATTCAATACAGCGCCATCTATCTACACAAGGAAAATGGCGATCGTAGGACAAAAAACCACGCGTACAGCGAAAATCTGACGAATCAACTCAAAATTTCAGCCCGCACAGATGCCAAAAACGTTCACGAAAAATACTACACAAGAAATCTGGAATAATACCAGCTTTAAAACACAGAAATACCCAAAATAATAGACGAAATTGCAAGTGCAAATAACCCAATCTGACCATATCCGGGCCTGTGTCCCGTACAAAATATATGTAAATATGAAGTTATAATTATATGCATAACCAATTATTCCTATGTATATGTATAGATATTTTTTTCAATTTCTTTCAATATCCCCATCGTATCTATATAACCGCCAACTGTACAGAAACACGCTATAGTTTTACACTAGGCAAAGAATGGAAAAGGAAGAAGAAACAATGATCGAACTTTATATAGTTTGACTGAAGTGTTAGAAACTCGAACGTGTATGCGGGTCAGTCAGGCTGAACCAATGGCGTACTACTTTCGGCTATAATCCTCAATCGTTTTTTTTCAATCGTTTATATTTTCTCGATTAAAAAGCGATTGAATCGCGATATCGCTTTTTATTCGCGAGAATTTTCTCGATTGAAAAACGATTGCCAACAGAAAAAAAACCCATTCGAACAGCGATCGCGAATGAATCGTTTATTTTGAAGAAAAAAAACCATTCCCTCGCGCCTTGGAAAATCGCGACTTCGAGAAAATTTGACGAAATAAACGATTCATTCGCGAACGATAATTGGAAACGGTGCCTTACTGACAGGTTATTTACCTGCTGGTTACCCGTAGTTTCCGGCCAGTTACCATACAATAACTATCTGGTAACCGTTCAGTTGCCGACTGAATGGTACTGTCCATTCACCCACCAGGTGGTAACCAGTGGATGATAAATGTGCGGTTACTGCCAGTACTGTTCAGTTGAATATTTCGCTTTGTAATATAGAGTCTATAATGTCCTCATGTTGCCTCATGTTGTCATATACAAAATTCATTAGGTTAAAGAATAGGGATCAGTTATTATGTAAAGACTGCCATCATGACTTGTCGACAACCTGGAAAACTGTTGACCGCTTCTCTCTTGTAGGAAAAATTATTTTATGGACGAAACGCTTTTTAGGCAAATGATAAAAAACCGAGCGTGGGTATATCGCGGGAAATTCTCTGCGAAATAACACCATCTCTTCGGTAAATATTTTGCCATGAAAGGAAATGTGTTTCAAAATATATTGCTGAAACGGCATCTCTTCAGGTTTAATAATAACTATACAGAAAGAAAATCGGATAGATATTCACAGAGTTCAGCTCGATTATATGTTTTCTTTATGTGTTAAGTTTGCATTGATTATCATGTGCCAGTGACTGGAGCACAACTCACTTGACGTCACTAGCCAGTGCTGGTGTGGAGGCTAAGAATATCTGGTGGTTATGAGTGTTCGGGTCCTATCTCCCAACCCAGCTTGGACACTTTTCTCCACATTGGGGACAAGTGTCCGTTCTTAGTTGCAATATAAAATGATATGAACAGAGACACTAACCACCAAGACATTCTTATCCGTCACACCGGCGCAACCCATCAGGGTTTATGAAAACGATGCCTAGAGTAACCACAATCATTTCACTTACAAACTAGCATAATTAACGTAGAAATATGGTTTGCTTGTTTATGTTGCGGCTGTAGCAAAACCTCTGTTTGGATCCACAGAAAGCTGGATTTTCACATTTACAAAACGTATATATGTACATGCACTTGTTCGACGCGCTATACGTGTGGATTGGGAGCTGAACTCAATTTCATAAAGCAATATATTCTGTCCAGCTCTTTGATGAGATAGCAATAAGTCCTACATGCACGTCGTCTTGCAACCCGTGCCGGAATAGTCAGGGTGAGTGAGTGAATAGGATTTAATGTCGTTTTCATAATATTTTTCAGTATTATCATGACGGTGCATACATGTACCAAGATGCGAGACTGCCCAGAATTCCTATTATACTGGACACTGACCAGGCCAGCCAGTAGAGCACCCGGTCACCGATCCAAGTATTTATCGGGTTCAACGTTGCTTAGCTAAGGTAAAAACCGCTGCGATGAGACACGAGTAACATTTTACTGGGTGATTCACCCAGGCAATGTCATTGATACATGGGAGGAAACTTGCGATTCAAATGGATGTTCATCTATCCCTCTTACGACTGCTTGATTTAATTGATGATGTTTACAAAAAGCATTGCAATATAGTGTTGACCTAATATTCAGAATTCACTTACTATATCCTAGTGCCGATCAAGCTTAAACCAATAACCAAGGCTAAACCAATAACAGGATGAACTAATATTCGCCTCAACTTTTAATACATAGGAAGTTGTTCCTATGTTCACTCTCTGTAAAACTATATTGTGATACCTGGAAGGGACGATAAATTGAACGAAGGTTTGAACTAATTTCACATAAAAACAAAGTTTATGCACATGTATCCCAAATCCATCCCTCCTCCATGGTATTATATCGGATCACGTGAAAATAATTTAATCCTGTGTCGAATAAGAAATGGTTGCAGTAATCTGAAGCAAGATCTGTTCAATAATCATTTAATAGCAGACCCAATATGTATTTGTGGGCTGTCAAATGAAACTGCCGAGCATTATTTCTTACACTGTCCCCTCTTTTTTATTCAACGATATTCGTTTCTTGCAAAACTCTCCACAATTATATTGAATGATTTTAATTTACCCATCCTGTATGATATTCCCACTCTACTGTTTGGGTTTAACGACAAAACAATTTCCAAAAACATCGATATTCAAAAATGCTTGAAACATTTATCACAGACATTAAGCGATTTTAGCGTTCATATCGCGACCGTTGCGTGCAGGCTGCTCACATCGAGCGTACACTCGACAAATGGTACTCCCTCATTTCTTTTCCCTTGCTGACATTCATCTTTGTAGAGTTAACATATTCATAATATTATCATATTTGTTTGCCTCTCATTATTTCTTTCTTTCTCACTACTTACGCCTGTTACAGAAGTAAGCAATTGAAGAAGTAATGTACCGATTCTTCTGCATTCTATATTATCAATGTATCCGTTTAAACAACATGTATCATATGTTATACCTATAGGGGGACACGCTAAGGAGCATTGGGCTCATTGTGCCCCCATTGTAAACAGTGTTTGCAATAAATTTGTTTAAACCAAAAACAAAGTTATTATAGTTTAACCAACAGGCGACATCAATGTAGATTGTCTTCTATTATTTTAGTCTATCTATCTCGTAACGCCTGCGTTTTGTTAACAATTGTCCACTGAGACGTTTAACTTTTTGTTTTGTTCTATCTATTCACGATTTGTACCATATCGGTTTTTTGTAAGTTCAGTGACGGTCAAAGATAAGAGTCAAAAGTTGACCAAAGAAATAAGTTGAAGAATACACATATTATTTTCATAAATCGTGTTAAACTCTCCAATCAAAAGTCGTCAGTAAACACCCTTCAAATGTTGAGAGAAAATTGGTTGGTCTCTGATGTTACTAATTCCAACCTCGACTCTTTCTCTTTATATGACCAGCTATCAGTGGCCCAACAGATGGTACCGCCAATAGGTTGTGCGCTGATACCTCTGACAATGGCTTGGACAACATCGTTAATCTCTTATCCTTTCCCCAGACGCATATCCGCCAAAGTACAAAATGAAAATCAAAATGGGACCAAGAAGAATGCATGTAATTTTCTATTTGAAATAACCCAAATATAAACCACGTTATGAGCTCTGTTAATGATTTCAAACATAACTAAGAACATACGACCAAAAAAACAATATATTGACGCCGTCGATAGCGAACATACAATATGTCACACCTATTTGCATGCTACCATACATTTTGTATGGGCATGTATGGGAAAAGTAATTTCCCATACATTACCAATACATCATCTTTTGATATATGGGCGTGCTCATACGTATGCCACACATAGATGATTGCATACATCTTGTTTGGGGAAAGCGACGTTCCATACATTACCCATACATGTTTTTTTCTGTTATATGGATGCACCCCATACATATGCCGCACATGTATGGATGCTACACTCTTAAAACGCTAATGTTAGATTTAACATCTAAAGTATTGGACGAGGGAAAGCATTTAGAAAGTGTTGTATTTATCACATATAAGTGTTAAATTCAACATTTGAAGCTGTTGTATCCAACACTTAAAAGTGGTGAATACAACACTTTCTAAGTGCTTTCCCTCCTCCAACACTTTAGATGTTAAATCTAACATTATCGTTTTAAGAGTGTACCATAATTCTACATGTGCATGTATGGGGAAAGCATTTTTGTATACATTACGCATATGTGATCTTTTAAATGGACAGTGATCCATACATTTACCAGGACTGTATGAGAAATATACATACAAGGAAGGCAAGTTGAGAATTGTCTGGGTATATCTTGTTTGTTCCTGTATGGGAAAGCAATTTTCAATACAATACCTACACATGACCTTTTGATACAAGGAGATATCCATACTTCTGCTATACATAAATGGACACTAGCTATTTTCCATACATTACAAATATTTTAAAAAGACAATGGCCCAGACATATATATAATCGACCATACATGCAGAGATGGCAATCATGGGAGTTATCTGGCTATATCTTGTATGGAAGAAGCAAATTTCCATATACTACCCAGGCATTATTATTTTTTTAAATTTTGGTCTAGCCCTTACATCTGTCAGACGTGTATGTAATCTACCATTTGTCGATATATATAAAACACGTCTGGGTAATATTGTTATGTAGAGATGTACGGGAGAAACAATTCTCCATACACTGCCCATGCATGAACTTTTGCATTGTGGGCTATCATACATCCACATTCTCCTTGAAGGGGAAGGATTTGTGGAAATTGTATAAAATGTGATTAAAATAGTCAAGTGAAAATTCATTCCTCTGTGCCATATATTTCCCATGTCCATAGCTACGATACATTAAGAAATCTGTACTTTCAATACATCCATATATTTCACATACTTTTTAGTATAACATTCCCCTTTTCAATTTGATGTACGACTCATTTTGGCAAATCCCTGAAGCATTTTCATGAATTACAGGTTCTAGGCTTTCAGAAAAGATATGATGAAATTTGCCCACCTAAATTTTAGAGATGGGCAATTTGAAGAGATCTGGCTCATGGGCTATGTAGAAATTTATCGAAACGGGTAAAAATACACTGACAGTACACAGGAGAGTACACAGGACAGACGAACACGAGGATGGATTCATGATACCCATGACACTACCTTTGGCAAGATTTTCGAGAACTTTCGCATCTCCACGTACACAAATAGACAGTTATATAAATGTTCTTTTTTTGTGGGTACATATAACCTTTCCAGTTTTGGATAGCTTCATCGGCATACCTTTTCGCAGGAATGGGCAACATTGTTAGTGAATTCTAGGATAGGTGTTCGTCTGGCCTCATCCTTAGCGTACCAGCCTCTCTCCTTTGAAGGGCCCATGGGTTCCTCAGGATAAATGTACCATATTCAATGAGACTAAAAACAACAAGGAATGGAGCTATAACATTGTCAAGCATGGAAGCATTGGATTCAGCAATCTAATCTTAGATCAAACTAATATAAACACGAGTCATTCTTTCATTTTCCTATTTGATCTGTTATTCCATGTTATGTCCATGTGGGGTGCCAGAAAAGTGATGTTTTTGTCATATTTCTTCCAAATTTTTGCTTTTCTTTATGAAACAGTGGGCAAAGCATTTTTATTTCCTATCAGATTATTATATTTTCTAATCTATTATGCAGTTTTTGCGAGGAAAAATCAAAAATAAAATATTCGAAAATTCAAACCGTAAAATCGTTAAACTAATACTCTTTTTTCACATTTTTACATCTTGTTGTAGAGTTTGACCCAACGGTATAGTGTGGTAAGTTTCAGCTCTCTGGCTTTAGCGATAGCGAAAATATATTTGAGTACTTTGCGCTCCTCCCCCCCCCCACACCCCCGGCTGCGGCACATCCCAAAACGCCCCGGTCAGATAGGGTAAACAATCAGGCTATATACTCCAAAAATGAGAAATATTTATTATTCTTGATACTAAATAGTTTCTTACTCCAGATCCGGCTGCTACGTTATTCCGCATGTATGTCAATGGACTGGTAATTATGAACACTCCAAATCTGCAATGAAATGAAAGACAAACATTCGGATTTAATACATACACACCTCTAGTTGTTCTAAAGGCAACCAAACATTTTAAAACCAGATCACCCATACCATAAACATATTAGGAACGTGTTTTAACCCTCCCGGAGGAGCAGAAAATAGAGAGTTGGCACATTCTGATTGATTTATTAGCCTGTCACTATTTTTTGTCACACCATCTTTTCTTTAATTCTTGGTCCATCACACACTGATCGTTTATGTCTAGTTCTACATGACCAGGGATTAGGGAGCATCTGAAAATTGTGTTGTAAATATTTGTAGGGTAATTATTTGAACAATCAAAATCAGAACGTGACTGTAATTTTATATACCTTCGAGTCACTAACACGAAAGTAACAATTGGTATATCTTGATATTCTACCAGGTTTATTGAAAATATTTTACCGCTTCTCTTTAACCAATCTCCTCTTCCATAATCGAAAGCATTAGTTGGTTTCGTGATAGAGAGTTAAATCATTATCACGTATATATATTTTATCAGCTGAATTTCAACAGTCCTCTTGCATATCGCTCTAAAATATCCTATTCTGATGGTAATATCGTTTTATGAAGT
The DNA here is from genome assembly GCA_036873755.1 of Hanleya hanleyi. NCBI lineage: Eukaryota > Metazoa > Mollusca > Polyplacophora > Lepidopleurida > Hanleyidae > Hanleya > Hanleya hanleyi. The sequence goes on along the minus strand of JAVTVY010003347.1, from coordinate 24,705 downwards.
TTGATTATGAATACGACACGTCCTCGTTGATGTCGGCTGCCTACTGGTTCTCGAATCTGATACTCGTATATGAGTGTATGTACATGGATCCGAATGGTGAATCAGAGTATGAAGTCTACGATAACTCGATCACATCATTTCAAATAGCGATCTCTATTCTTCTAACTTCAAACATGTTTATCATACTTTCAGCTGGAATTGTGTAAACTTTATAATTAGAGATAGATACTGTCTATAATCCGTCCTAAATCTGCATATCATTAACATGTTTCCTTACTCAGCATCTGATGGGATAAGGTCACCATGGTGAACACTTGCTCCGAGGTTGCCATCGAGCACTGTATATTTCTCCCCGCCGTCTTCTAACCAGAAGCAATGTCCTATTGCTCTGTATCCTACATTGTCTTGAAGCTGCGGAATATAACAACAATCGGGCTTGAACGTCAACATATCTATATCTGAACTGTCTCTTGTGTCGCAGTTATATGTCAATAATCGGGAATAATATGCTAAGAGGAGCGGGAATTTTGCTATCATATTAATATAATGATATAGAGATATTCGACATGTAGAGAGGATAGACTGACGTGTCACTACAACATGCGATAGAAGGCACGAATATAATATTAGAATACTGAATAAACCAATGCAAAATACAGTTGTGTTAGATGGTTGCCAGTTTGATCCACCGGACCTCTATGAGTATAAACGTTTCTGGACAGCAATATTCCAGTGGGATCTGCGTAAGGCGTATTCATATCTCGCCTATTAGCATCTCCTTGATCCTGTGTTAAATGTGACGATTATAATCAACGTCACACAACTTTATTGCAGGAACATATAAACCATGGATAAACAACCAAGCGGATCCACAAAAACAATTCTCAAATTTGGTCATACATATCGCAGGCTGAATACGAGCGTGACGTGCACGATTAGCTAGGGGTCGTATGATCCCTTTTTACTTCAAGGTTGCCATGGTGTTCATGTGAACACTCACACTCAGAGCGTGACTGAGATACATCGTTTTCTAGATAACGACTTTGCAACGAAAATCTCATCGCCAAACGTCGTCAGTTTTTCCTACCTCTTGCATATCGCTCCAATTCAAGAATACTGACAATCGATTCGGATGACACCAACGATATTACACATAGGTGCACGTGGACCACTACAGTGAACAATGTAGAGAAACATAACCCAAATGTGGCATCATGTCTAGATATGATGTATAGTAGAAGTAAATTTCGAAGGGTTTACTCCCTCCGAATAGCCTAGTTTTGTCAGACGACAGAAAATATCAAAATACCGACCGCGTATCCGCGAACTAAACGCCGATACATCTCAAATTGAGGAGGCAGAATCTGTCGTGATTGGCTTATTATGAGATCTCATGGAATGTCGGCAAGCAGTTCGCACGAATTATTCATAGTGCGACATCTAGATGGTATTTCCCTGATATATCCTCTTGGTTTACATAGATTGACAACATTAACTGCATGAAAAAGATTCACAGCTTTGACGTGTAATTTGCTTTCGATGTTACACCATTTGAAATGATAAAAAAAATTACGGTACTCGTTCAACAATTCCGCAAAACAAAACACTAATCAGATAATCGGCTGGTTGATATAAACATTCCGACAATAGTTCTGATCCATCCTCCACCCGTTAAACTTTGACCGGACAAGGAAATAGTCCCGATAGCAGCGAATCAAGTGATGATATACCGGGCCAATTAAAGAGAGGTCAAGGAGTCAGAGGCAACACCCTAAACTCTATAAGCTTATGGTTTTGCTAGAATACCTTACTAGGGGAATCCACATGATATTTAAAAAAGAATAGGTCCTCATTTACCAAAATTAAATGCCCACAATTCGACTCTACAATTGTAGCTACTTGATTTAAACGAGAGAATGAATTCATGCGGCTCTACACGGGTGATCCCGTTATAATTACTGGTTTGGTTACAAACGAGTACACTCTCAAATGCAATAAAACACAACTGAGGTACAACTTATCTCAAGTTTCTTTTAAACGCCGCTTTTAACTCACAAGAATCCGATCCGCTCCCATGCTGATATCCGATAATATTTTCCAATGTCCCAAAACGGCAGTGTTTATAACAGCCTAAAGAGATATTTTATTCATGAAGTAAGCAACAGTTTAACAGTTTTAGTTCTGGCGATAATTCTGTTCTTCTGTCATTCAAGATGCAGGAGGAACCTGATCATATGCATTTGATGCATGTAGTTCGGTTTCACATAATTGTATACTACGATATTGAGGGGGAAAATTCAACTGGGGGTCCACCCAATGTCCAAGACTGTCGAACTTCTCCTGTAAATGGCAAAAAAGTTCAGTTTATTCTCACATATTGCTCTTGTGGTAATAACCAAATATTTCACACCACTGAGGGTCCATACACGCATTTATCATTATGTTGAGAACCAACAGGTACTTGGTATTCTTATCAAATCAGCTGTCCCAATGCTTGGATTTTAATAATGTTATTTTATTTTCTTTGTGTGTACATGGCGTAACTGGCTCAGAGCCAACACATTTGGTTAATTCACTTAAGTCATCGCATCAGTTACGAAACCCCATACTGAACTCCTTTATCGCTTACTTTCTAATTTGGGCTAAATTAAGGTCCTGGAGTGGAATTACATGTTAGGAGACCCTGGATTGTCAACAAAGTCCTCGAACTGACTTTTGTTGGTCTGAACAGAACACAGAATCCCCAGATGTTATCTGATCAATTCTTTTTCAATCCAGGAAGAAATAAAAAAGTCTGTTATTTGGGCTGTTTGGAGACAAGCTGTAATTTGGGAACCTTTAAAGGGTAGCAAAACAGGCCTGTATTTGCCCCTGTAAACTGGTTGATGTTTTTTTGTTGCTGTCTAGCCGTGTTGGCATAAAATGAAATAGTGAAGCTGACGAAATGGCTAAGGCTGCCCTGGATAATGCGGTTGATCCTGTTGGATCCCATATAGCGATTTCAGACCCTCTATCTGTGCTTATGTGCGAAAGATTCTTCAATCTTTATGGGATGCTGTGGACAATAAAAAAACTTAATAAATTAAAAAAAAACTGTAGGATATATTCATCTGATTAATCCAAAAACGTTTCGATCAAGCCATTATCAGGTGATGTAGAATCAGCCATACCCGATTATCTCACGAACACTTGCTGAAAAAGGAACCAGCCCCAAGATGTATTCCATGTCACGAAGACCTCTCAGTGAAACATATTCTGATCGAATGTATAGATTTTAAGATCATAAGAGATTGTTTTTATCAAGCATCTACTTTAAGAGAAGACTGTATTTTGGGTAATTTGAAAGAAATTTGAATACTATGAGTCTTGTTGATCGTCGCTATATAGCAGAAATATTGCTGAACGCGACGTTAAACTTCAATGCTCTCTCTCTCTCTCTCTCTCTCTCTCTCTCTCTCCTTCCAATCACGACTAGTCAATAGAATGGCCTCTAGACTAGTTCATAACCCTTTATATGGTTTCGTCATCTTGATCGGGACAGTTATCAATGTCCCGATATTGGAATACTTGTTTCTCAAATTTCTCAAGGGTAGCTTTCAGGGCAATTCAAATCAAATTGCCTAGCATACATGAAATTAGACAGAATATTAACACCAGAATATTTCACACTGTATCTGACAAAATGGCTAATTGTTGATAGCAAAAAGGTGTTGACAATATTTCGGTCAAATTGATTAAACTGGCTCCAACATTAGTAACACTCTCATTAATTTAAGCAACCACTTCCTTTCTTAGTTCCCATCAGAGCTAGAAAGAGCTAAGTTCATACCAATCTTCCAGAAACAAGATGTCCTTAACAAGCAAAATTGTAGACCCAAAAACTTTCTCCCAGTAATCTCCAAAATATCTGAACGCCGTATTGAAGACCAGCTCAACACTGTATTTGTTTTTTTTTTCAAAATCAGGGCATTCGTGTCGTCAAGTCTGTTATAGAAAGAGATGTAAATCTCTGTTCGACAGGATGAAACAGGATGAAAGCCAATCATGATAACTTTCAGGCATTGGCAACTGAGAAACTGTTGAGCACGTTGACATCTTGTGTACAGATTATGTCCTTTGGGATCGATATTGACTTGTTGCTTAATTTTATTAGACACATCTAAAATATTTGTCGAAAGGCTTCGCGACAAATTAACGCCCTTAAACGGATTTGTTAATGCCTAAGAGATGACTCACTATACATTATATACATTTATATTATCAAATTTTAACTATTGCCCTCTGATTTGGATTTTCACTAGTATAGGTATTCACGAAAGGGCATTACGGTTTCGAATCAGACAATCAAAGTCTGTTTAAAATATGCTTTATTCCATGTCTCTGAAGGCTTAGATCTCTAGCTTTAGAAACGTAAAAATCATCAATAATCAAGAGTCTACCTACCTTCACGACCTAGAGAAGACAAAAGACTGCACCGGCTATTTTTTTTAAATCTTGAGAAAATACTACTAGATATGGTCTTAATTCATTCCTCTTCAAGGGTGTAGAAATATGGAATGGATTGCCTAATTCAATGAGATAAATCGATAATTTTAAAATTTTATGAAAGTCATATTGACATGGGAAGGCAAAGATTCTTGCAGGGATACCATTTTCTCATAAATTTTTGTACTGTTAACTACAATTTTATTGCTTACCCTGTTATTGTCATAGTCGGTAGAAAAAGCTCCCGCGAGCTAGTGTTTATATTTGCATATACTGTCTATGTCTAGGTCTATAGCTCCGTTACCAATATTTTCAATATAATAAATGCATGGATGCCAAAGAATTACCATGCTAGTGAAGTCTTTCCAATGTCCTTCAGGGGCATCTAAGAAAGGCATACCCTAATATAGACGGACTGATTGAAGCAAAATTTTCAACTCCGTTACTTTCAACACAGTAACGGAGATTAAAACTCATGAGTTTGTGGCAAAAATTTTCAAGTATATATATTGAGTCCAGATTAACTGTATAATGTTTATGGTTTTAGAAAATGCTACATCTCCAGTAGTTCCAACCATTTCACTTAAACTAATATGAATTGATAACTACTGGTCGGGTAAATTGCTTTACCAGATCTGTGAGATGGAGTTTGTTCAATAGCGGGTGACACATAATCAGACATATTAACAGAGGTGTTTTCCGAATTTGAAGGTAAATATTTTAAACATTTTTAGAACTCTAAAGTGGCCACCAGTTGAATGTTCACGACTGAGAACATCACTCAGGTACATTGAGACTGACCGTCAGTCCATGTGTGCCATGTATAGCGACGCAGCAAGTAAAGGAGTCGTGGATGGTGTTGTCTCGGATATACGGCGGACTGGCATAACCACTAACATCCTCGCACATGTGGAAGTGGATTGGGTAATGTCCTGCAAAATGAAATTGAAATTCAATAAATCATATGAGTTAGTGAGATGCATGGACGACGAAAAATGTAGCGAGTTAAGAAGATCTTCGTTCATGAAGGATGACATGTAAAACCTCCGACAGGAAATATCACAATACAAAACCTTTTGATTTCTCAGCAAAGGGAGAATTTAGAGTCTATATATTTGTACATACACGTTTTTTGGGGTGATTATAGTTTGATGGTAATAGAGTCTTTGGACTACTTGATGACACCTGCATTCCTAATTGCCTATACAAGACTTGAATTTATGAGGAACAAGTCAATGTGGCGACAACAAAAACAACAACAGTAACGAAACTAAATGTGAAAGTACACGCCCACAAGAAAGAACTCGATGTAGTAAAATAATTTTCTTTCTAATAATTGACATTCTGAAAGACAAGAAGCAATAACTGGCACCATCTGAAGTTTGTTTGTGTAGATAAACAGACCCTCACTTCGTATTACTCGAAGATCCGGCTCAAATATTAGACTGTTTTATATACAAACGTGATCAGTTAATACCGAACACTGACCATACATTGTGTATTACTACTCTCTGTCACTATGCGCTTAAAAAGTTTTAGATGTGAACTTCATCTGATATACCGTATATTGCCCATGCATGGCGTATAACTCTCTTTCGCTTTGTGCTTAAGATCTGGCTCTAACAGTATACACTTTTATATACAAACATCATCAGTTCATACCGTACATTGACCATACATTGTCTACTACTCTATGTCACTCTAGGCGTAAGATCTTGCTCAAACATTAGACAGTTTGCTTAAACATTAGCCAGTATTAGATACAAACTTGATCAGTTGAAACCGTTGATATATCAGTATCATCAAGGGATTACCTTTTACAGCATGTTGTCCCATATGATAGAGTTCAGCTCCTTCTATGTGGACATCTTTGAATCCAGTTCTGTGTATCTAGAACGACAATAGATTACATCTTTTAATACGTGGGGCGTTCAGTATGATGGTATGAATTAATCAGTTTCAGTGGAGTACGGGGTTTTCTGAAACCGTCTTCACAAATCCAGGATATCCAAGTAAGCCCTTTACTTGGATATTTTTGGCGATTCGAATGAGTTCTTGAGTCGTTGCCTCTTTATACAATCTCGTACATTTCACCCCCCCGCCCCCCGCTCTTGTTTTGAATTAGCAAGTCGGTATCCCAAGCCTGCGGTATTTCAGCCCAAAATCAAAGTAGTTTGGACAGCGAAGAAATTCAAACCTATCACATCTCATACCTCGCAGCGGATTGGCGTAATCAGCTAGCTTAGCTCGTTCACTGATAGGATCGAATTAGAGGAAACCCCTTGATCTATCTATATTCAGAACTGCTATGGGTAACCAACCAAGCCAGTGTATCGATTCTAACAGATCGATCAATACACTGGCTCGCGAGGATGATCTGAAACGTGCATTGCTCAATGAACACCGACAGTATGGACAGCGATATCATAAACAGTCTCTGCAATGATTGGCTCAAACAAATGGTTAATATCCTCTAGCTTTGCTGGTTCCGGGCAAACTGTTGAGAGAAAAACTTGCAAGGAGATCGCAAAGAATCATGGTTGTCCCCAAAATACATAGTTATTAAAGTTGATTATACTTGAACCATAGCAACCAAATGAGTGATCAGAATATTCCACAACATAGCAAGGGATATTCCATACCCTGCTAAGGATACATTCTATGGAATGAATTCAAGGAATATTCCGCTGGTGCTATAGCTGTGGAATATTCCACGGCATTTTAAAGATTTTTTCGGTGTTCGATGAATTGATACCTGTCTGGCATTTCAAAAACGGTAAAATGATAATAATTGGTGTAAAATTATTAGTGCCAGAATACCAGAATGGCTTACACGACAAGCTGGTAGGGTGAATCCTTAAACATTGTACCTTTAATTGCCCACCAAAGGTATCGAAGGCATGTTCGCTACAATTGGCGCTACTAGGGGGGCAGGAATCTTGCATCTCTCCCTCTATGAGGATATTTCTGGTGAGCAAAGCCACTTCGCCTCGCATGTCAACACCGTCGGTTATCTCTCCCCAATGTTCATACTGAGCTTCCACTACAAGAAAAGAATGACATATATCAACTAGTCGATTAAGGATACCAATTCAGATCAATACTGTAACAATGACTTTTGAAAAAGCTACTCGTTGTAATAGAAGGATAAATCCCTACAATCCACATTGTAATAATGTTGATGGAACATCGCTCAGAAATATCCTTCCTCAGAGGCAGTAATTCCGTCATAAGTCGTGAATCGTATTTCGGCATGTGTAAGTAACTACCCAGTATCACAGAATCCATATCCAAATGAAAACTATGTCATCATTGATTTAAATATATACGAGATACTAGTCACACTTGTCAATTTGTATGTACCTAACGCCGAGAACCTTCCTTTTTAAGCAGGTAAACCAGAAAATTCCACAGAAAGTGGGAATATGTTTAATAATGACAGCCGATGCGAGTGTAATACCGGGATATAATATTGACCACTGAACGATAAATCCCAAATGTAAACTTACAAATCTGGAAAGGGGTAGCGGTTAGTGTAAATTGAATTGTTCACTCTTAAGAATAAAAATATTACTTATATCTTCTGAAAAATGTAACAAAAGAAATTGCCGAGGAATATGTATTGATGCCAGATGATAGAGAGTCACTTGATAGTATTGAGATATCTAATTTACAGTTTAATATAACGGAGCGTTTATTTCTGAATACGCTGTTGATGAAAATAAGGGTATTGCTGCATCAAAGCAGAAGAAGAACAATTTTAAGGAAACTTAGCTGGAGGAAGAAATCAAGAAGAAAAGGAAGTATCTGCACTACATAATAATTAACCCTGTCTGGCCTGGGGGGATATTATGGCCAAACTGTCTCCCCTATCTCCAAAACGACAAAACAAAACGAAAGCTGACCCTCCGCGACGTTTTAGTTTATCACATTGGGCTCATTTTGAGCCTATTTGCATAACCCTCCGAGTAGAAGATCATGGGTAAATTCAAGGAGTAGAAATTTTGCGACTGAAAAAGAGGAACTATACAAATAAACTGATCTCAAACCTGACCTCGGATAGTGGTCGAGAAATACATAATACAAATGATATATTAGAAGAACAAAAAATCATAATATAGTAAAATTATTCCAAACAAAACGAAGCCCATGAAGACATTCCAACCATTGAAAATAATGTTGAATTGAATACATTATCAAATGAACAAGTCGATAAATTGGAAGGACGTCTTATTTATGCTGAGATAACTACAGCTCTAAAGAACATGCAAAATGAACAAATCTCCGGTTTGGATGGATTTCCCGTTGATTTTGATAAAGTGCCTTGGAATTATTTGATCTGTGTTCTGCGAGCAGCAAATGATAGTTTTATGTGAATTATCCCTAGAACAGAGACTTCACAAATGAAGTAATAGCATCCTTCAATTTCGGTAAATCCCTCCAGGTATGGATGTAGCTATTCACATTAAAATCGCCGACTATAACAAAATACGTGCCCAGCGCGCAAGACGAAGGACGGAAAGATGGAATAACGGAATTAAGGACAACCGGTGTTTCAGACCCGCCACCCCCCAACTTAAGTGGCGGGGGACAAATATTCCATGAAATTTGAGAACATACCAAAAACCATTCCCAGTAATTCAATACATCTGAAAGTTCTTGCAAGGCCAGGGAAGGGATGCAGAAGATTGATTTGTAACGGTCGTTTATGTACCACCTACAATAAACTTAGAGATATACAATATCAACCACTATTGTGATATGTATTCCAAAACGATTGAAAATTTATTTCTGGAACATCCCATTGTGAAAAAGCTGTGGTTAGATTTGGAAGTGTGGTTGAAAACTTTTGATCTAAGGGATGTATTAACTGCTGAAAATGTTATATTTGGTCGAGAAAGACACAAAGCTCACTCAACACAATGATGTTACTGAAAACAGGATCTTAAATGAAAATATCAAGGTCCAATTTAGATCTCAAAGCGCTGGCATTTATATTTCAAAATCACTACTCTCGGCAGAAAAACATAGCAATAAAAGATGGAAGATTGAGCCTCTTCTGTAAAAATGGGTGATATTCCAGTACATTTCCGACAAAAATAAAACAGGTGACGTACTAGGTGTGAAATGGAAATAAATATGTTCATGAAAGACCAGTGACATCAGCGGTAAAGGGGACCAAATGATCATAAAATAACGTGTGTATGCGAGGGTGTTAATTGTTAAATGCATGAAGTGTCCTATAGATTTAATTACGATTTGTCGTTTTTTTTATTTATGTGTTTGTATAGTTATTCTGTATTAAAATAAAATAATAAAAAAATATTTAAAAACCTCATGTTACCGTCCAGGCAGATATTCTGACTGTATTAGTCCCCAAAACATCAAACGATCAAGAGAGATACCTGTGATGTTCTCTATCTCAGTCACGCTTTTATTGTGGTCATTTAATGACTGTGAATATCATTTACACTCACTCATGACTTGTGTGAGGAAACAGTCCAGACATGAAATAACTTAGACTCTAACCTGACTTGTGTGAGAAAACAATCCAGACATGAAATAATTAACACTCTATCCTGACTTGTGTCGGAGAACAATCCAGACATGCAATAACTTACACTCTATCCTGACCTATGTGGGAGAACATCCAGACATGCAATAACTTACACTCTATTCAGACCTGTGTGAGAGAACAATCCAGACATGAAATAACTTACACTCTATCCTGACTTGTGTGGGAGAACAATCCAGACATGCAATAAATTACACTCTATCCTTACCTGTAAGGGTGAACAATTCAGACATGCAATAACTTACACTCTATTCTGAACAATCCAGACATGCAATAATTTACACTCTATCCTGACTTGTGTGGGAGAACAATCCAGACACGCAATAACTTACACTATATCCTGGCCTGTGTAGAAGAACAATCCAGGCATGCATTAACTTACACTCTATTCTGACCTGTGTGGGAGAACAATCCAGACATGCAATAATTTACACTCTATCCTGACATTGTGTAGGAGAACAATCCAGACATGCAATGACTTACACTCTATCCTGACTTGTGTGGGAGAACAATCCAAACATGCAATAACTTACACTGTATCCTGACCTTTGTGGGAGAACAATCCAGACATGCAATAATTTACACTCTATCCTGACTTGTGTGGGAGAACAATCCAGACACGCAATAACTTACACTATATCCTGACCTGTGTGGGAGAACAATCCAGACATGCAATAACCTACACTCTATCCTGACTTGTGTGGGAGAACAAGCCAGACATTCTATCACTGTCGCCTCCTCTGCTTGCTTCCAGTCGTAATCGGTAGAGGTCAGGAAGATTCGGTCACCTAAATGGGCGTGAAATAGATACATTTATTATACCTCTTGAATATTCATGAGGGTTTTCTGGTATTTCATTGGTCAAACTTAACCCAGCCACGAGTCAATATTTTTCAATCACTGACCCAGCTGTTTATGTGTCAGGGGAGCGCGTGAGGTCCGGAGTCAATATTGTGATCACTGTTCACAAATACCGTCTGCCTGCGACCGCAACATGGGTGACGGTTGTCGCTTCGTAGACTTGCCCGATGAAAATCTACAAGCACTGTTACAAAATAGGAACAGTAAGAACGCAAAAAAGTTATATAATACAGGCGTCTATACCAATATTACGGGTTTACTGTCAAGCAAAAGATATTGAATTCGATAGTCTTTCGTCAATAACGAAAGGAAAGAACAACTTGGCGAATTCCTCTTCAAATTCTTTGCGGAGTTGAGAGGGAAGGATGGAGATAAATACTCCCGATCGTGGATGATAAAAATACGTTTCGGTCTCCCGAATATTCAAGAGGTATAATAATTTGTTATATGTAATTTCTATCTGCACTGCACGAGTAATCCATTTCATTCTCATCTCAAAACTGGAGTAACTTTACGCCGTCGATGTCACCCAATCAAATGAGTTCACCATGACCCAAATAGGATTTATGAATGAAGTGTGTAAAGCCAGTGGCTACATTGTATCTAAACACCCATGGGGTTTGTGACGAAGAGCTCACCTCGTAAATCTCGGAAAACGCGTCTGAAAGTTTAAATTCTCAATATTATCCTAGTCAGATTGGAAGCAGCTTTGTAGATTTATCCATGAACTATCCATAAAATTGTATCTGTGTGTCTCGTTTCCGATAACACAGCTGCATGACAGAAAGTATTCGCCAAACAGCGTTTTTGGAAAGGAGTAGGCCTAGTAGTATCATGCGCTAGTCTGGCGTCAGAGCGATAAGTCACTGCAGTTAATAAATTCGGTATAATAAAACACTTATAAACTTGTGACGGAGTCAATATCATGAAACCTGGACCCTTGGCCAGACTTGGCCAAGCAGACCTGACCTCGGCCTGCGGCCTCGGTCAGGTCTGCTTGGCCAGTCTGACCTCGGGTCCAGGTTTCATGATATTGACTCCATCACAAGTTAATAAGTGTATATTATTAGACCTATGCCTCATGTACATTCCTAGTATATTCACTGAAAGAAAGCTTATCACGTGTCCTGTAGTAAGTCGTATCTTTCGGTATCGCTAAACATAGCAATGTTCCATGGCACAGCGTTCGACATGAACAAAGTTCTACGCTTTTCACGCATTTTTTTTTAATAATATTGGCTGATCTCTCACCTGCAATTTTAAGGAAATGTTATTTTAAAAAAGTGCCTTTGTGATAAATGCCGTTATTTTCATCTGACGACAATACAGCTCACCAATCCCCAGTGCACGAGTTGTCACAGCGAAATTAACAGCTCACCAATTACCGATATACGAGTTGTCAGAGCATTTCCATCATAGCTCTCTAGATTTGTATCTAATACCGCTTATGCCGGTGCTAGAGGCGGTGTGGTCATGTCATCCAAGTTGCCACATGAACAGGTACAATGAAAGCGTACCTGAGATACAACATAACATCAAGAATCGTTAGATTCTTGGTGTCTGCTTTAGAATAGGTTAATCAGAAGACTATACTGTGAAGTCCTGTGGCTCTGTCAGTATGTCGGCACCTCTTCTCACTTCCCTTATATGTGTTGTAATGTGATATGAGTACTGAATGGAAGACATTGCTCTGTAAATTCAGGTATCGGCCCAAGCAACGTTTCGGTTCAAGAAGATGATATAATTCATCATTTTATGAACTATATATTATACTATCATTGTATATACTGTATATTTTATCATCATTGTATGAACTACATATTATCTCATCAGTTTATAAACTATATATTATCTCATCATTGTCTAAACTATCATATCTTCAGGTTATAAACTATATCTTATACAGATATATTAGAAACAAAAGAACCTCCGAGGACAAGACAACGACATACCTCGAAGACTACTATGGGAACCTTCAACAATTTCTGCGGCTAACCGGTAGACGAAAAATGTACATCAAGATCCCTTACCTGGGCACCAGGAACTGGCGTCATCGATCACGTCCAGAATTGGAAATGCTCCCAGTAATGTGATGACGGTGAAAAATGCCCCGTTCTTCCAGGCTAATTTGTCATGATAGTACCCTTCAAATACGTTATGATAATACCCCTCAACGGTATATCTGTAACCATTCTCCCAGTCGAGGTAATTCAGTTTGGCTGACTGACCCGTTAACTCTTCGTCAGTAGTAGCGAGGGATTCTTGAGATTTGGATATGTCTCCTGGTAATGCAGGTAAGATATAGGCGAAATCCAATTAATGTATTAATTGGGAACAGAAACCAGGAAATTCGATATTTTTGATCAGATATTCAGAGGTTAGAGGAATAGAAATGGAACCCACCGAATGATGAGAGAAGTATACGGCACATGGTGGTGTGAGGGCTAGGGGTCAAAGAAGGGCACAGAGTCCGAGGACGGGCATCGGCTCGAGCAGGTGGCCCAGGTCTTCCAGAGATCGGGGCTATTTTTAGCGCGAGTCGAAGGAGGGGCACGGAGAGGAGTAGGTCTCTCGGTCATAGTATCTATACCGAAAAGTGCACTGGAACTTACGTATGTACGCCTGAACTTGATTCAATAATAGACCAAACGTTTTTCCGAGAAAATACGATTTAACGCGTAAGGTGCCATTATTGTATTCTAACCCCACACCATTTCTAACTTAAATACAACTCAAAAGTTGTACTGCATGTTAGAATATGAGAAATGCTTAGGAGCTTTCCCCCCCTGGTCAACTGTCTTCGTAATAGTCAGTAGATAGTGAATAACGCTTCACGTGTTATGTCATAAAAATCGCACTCAAAAAATTTATTCATAACCCCCTCCCTCTTTCTCCCAGAAACAGCCTACTCTAGGTTTTTAAGGCCGTGTTTGCTTCAAAGATTGCACAAAGTTCGATGCACTGCAAATTTCGTTTTTTTCGCTAATTTTGTGATGGTATCACCCGCCGCAAAGAATTTATCCGGTAAGTCCTGTCTGAAATGAAGACAAGGGGATGTATAAAGACATTATGGCTGAAAAGACAAGGATGGATCGTGCTCGCAATTTAGTTAGAACGCTTCATAGACGAGGACCAACCGCTTTCAGTGCCTTTGTATATAATCTTCAAGAGTCGCCATGCCTTAGTGGTTTAATGGTTGCCTTAGGCAACCATGCCTTAGTCTCTTCTAAGATCATGAGTACCATGAGGATCTTCACTTCTAGATCCTCATGGTACTCATACGAACAGGCACAATCAAAGCGTGACTGAGATACATCATTCTTTAGATGACGACCTTACAACGAATATTATGGATTAAGAATACTGATCAGCGATACGGATTTGATATTTTTGGAACATCATGATGTCTTGCCGGCATCATTGAAAACCGTTGACGCTTCTCGCTTGCAGGAAACAAGCCTATGTTTATGTATACTATGATTGTCTTTTTGAATTTGGTGCTAATACAGTAATATGGAATGTGGAATAAGTCTTTGGATTATGGACGCGGATATTCTCTAATGGACGACGGCTGGATTATGAATGACGGACTAGACGCTTGTAATCTCTACTGGAACCTGACATCCAACAAACATGACCATAGATGAAAAACTACGTCCGCATGTTCCTATAGTTAGTATCTTCACAAGTATATGCTGAGAAGTCTTACGCATGGGGAATGAAGATTAACTCTTTACAGAATGGGAGGCTATGGTCCAGTCATAATCCATAGAGCCGAACGCATATGATCTTCTGAAATACAACAGCGAGTGCTGGCGTCAAGGTGTTAAAAGCACCTCATGGAAATACGGTCTGTAAAGTTATTGAAGGGATTCATGAAAATAGAAAAGTGGTTCCAAGTACCACGAAACACTGAACATTACTAAAAATACTTCATGTCCAGAAGTGTACCGTGTGAAAAACCGGATTGAACCTATTGACTCTCATACTTCCGGATTCTCTCCTTGTATTTCATATAATTCAGAATTATTATGTAATACCCCCATACGACATTTTTTTGATAATACGTTTTTGCCGAGGGAGTAAATAAATACATTACCGTATTATCGAGCTGTTGATGTTGATTTGCACTTGTATCACGTCTTCGTGGGTATATGTATAACGTCATTGTATATCAGTGTTTCTTTACCTTTCTATGCACATGTTATCTTTTATGAACTCGCTAGCTCTGAGTTCACTGAGCTACGAGCTCCTCCCGGGCTCCGAGATCCCAACTGTCCCATCCCCGAGATCCGATCTCGTAACACAGCATTATACGGCGGGTGTCCGAGGAGAAGAGAGCCTTGACTTACGCAAGTGACATGCGAAAGTCATGCCCTTACAAACCAATAAGCTGGGGTATTTGTGGGGTTTATGTCGGGCAAGCTGTGTGGGGATCATGTGGGGAATGTGTAGGACAGCCAATGTGGGGAATGTGTAGGGATTTGGTAAAATCCCCACATTGGACTTAGTCGTGGAAAAGGAGTTTCTTAATGCTGCTTAGCTGAATTAAATCCCCACACTATCCCAACCTCAGCCCCACGTGTTCTCTACATGTGGGGATGATGCGGGGAACTATATTTAAAGCTGGTATGGGATAGACACAAAATATTTCTGCAGTAAGTCAAGCATGGTACAGAAAACCCCACAATATCCCCACGTGGGGAATCTGCGGGGCAGAAAAGCCCACAACATCCCCACGTGGGGAATCTGTGGGGCAGTAATTCCAGCAATGTACGGAAAACCTCACAATATCCCCAAGTGGGGAATCTGCGGAGCAGAAAACCCCACAATATCCCCACGTGGGGAATCTGCGGGGTAGTAATTCCAGCATGGGAGAGAAAACCCCACAATATCCCCAGGTGGGGAATCTGCGGGGCAGTAATTCCAATATGGGAGAGAAAACCCCGCAATATCCCCACGTGGGGAATCTGCGGGGCAGAAAACCCCACAACATCCCCACGTTGGGAATCTGCGGGGCAGTAATTCCAGCATGGGAGAGAAAACCCCACAATATCCCGACGTGGGGAATCTGCGGGGCAGAAAATCCCACAACATCCCCACGTTGGGAATCTGCGGGGCAGTAATTTCAATATGGGAGAGAAAACTCCACAATATCCCCACGTTGGGCAAAAAACCCCACAACATCCCCACGTGGGGAATCTGTGGGGCAGTAATTCCAGCATGAGAGAGAAAACCCCGCAACATCCCCACGTTGGGAATCTGCGGGGCAATAATTCCAGCATGGGAGAGAAAACCCCACAATATCCCCATGTGTGGAATCTGCGGGGCAGAGAACCCCACAGTATCCCCAGGTGGGGAATCTGCGGGGCAGTAATTCCAATATGGGAGAGAAAACCCCACAATATCCCCACGTGGGGAATCTGCGGGGCAGAAAACCCCACAACATCCCCACGTGGAGAATCTGTGGGGCAGTAATTCCAGCATGGGAGAGAAAACCCCACAATATCCCCACGTGGGGAATCTGCGGGGCAGTAATTCCAATATGGGGCAGAAAACCCCACAAAGAGGTATGGCAACATCTCCACAGTAACCCTAGGGGATGGCGTGGGGATCGTGAGTAAAATGCAGGCGAGCTGCCGAATACTCTCCTCCAAGTTTCTTCAGGCGAGCAGAGGAAAGCAATATCAAGATATTCGTAAGCATCATAGGTACAGTGAAACCTGGATACACCGACCTTGCACGGGACCGAAGAAATATGTCGGTTTTGACAGTGTGTCGGTTTTCTCAGGGTTGATGATTTTGGCGTCTGGCTGAGAGACAACAACAACAACAACAACGCTGAAGGAAGGAAGTAGGCTAATACGAGGACTGTGCTACAACACTTTTTATTCGACACACAAAATAAATAAATTATATGCAATACTATAAATGATGTTGATCGTTTATATTTACAATGCACATTTATGATGAAAATATATACAAGATGTTATGAAGGAAAGTGTATAAGATGACGCAACTGCGGTACAATGTAGGTCACGTAAGGTGTCGGGTCTATAGCACTCAAGTCAGCACAATGCGAAATATATAAATACGCCATTATTTATAAGGGTTGATCTGTCTCCAGCAATGGTTATGCTAACTACGTACACTCCTAAAAGGAGTTTGGTTTTAGATACTGATTTAGTACTAAGAGACGATGAGATTCCAGAAATATGCGATGAACCAGAATACACACCTAAAAGATGTTTGGCGGTTTTACATACAGCTTTATTACTAAGTAGACGGCGAGATTCCAGGAATATATACAACATAAGATAATATGCCGATACAATGTTCCAGTTTTACGATCCTAATATCGTGAATCAGGCAAAGCTCCGGGAGGCTGTAGGTGTGTTTACGGTCAACCCTATTACAGTGAGTTAACGGACGAAAGACAAAGACAAACAAACACCTCGTGTAATTGACTGCTACATGTTTGGGCGTGCTGAATGTTCTAAGCGGATTATAGCCGAGTCGACGGCCGACCGACCTCCCGGTGCGTGAGTTGTCAGTCGGTCGGATAGCATGCAGCGTCGGTGTTTTCAGGGCCAATTAACATTGTTTAGATAGGTTTGCATTTAAAAACACGGTCGGTTCCGAAGGGGACAGGTTCCGGTGTATTCAGGGTCTTGGTATAGGCAATTAACATTGGAGAAAAAGTGGACCGGAGAGTTTGGTCGGTGTTGACAAGGTTCCGGTGTTTCCAGTGGTCGGAGTTCTCAGGTTTCACTGTATTTAGTTTACTTTCAAGGCGAGTGATCGTTAACTCTCCTTGAAATACTTTCAGGAGAGTGGAGGCGAGAGGAGAGTGATCACTCTCCTCTCCTGGCCAGCACTGAAACACCATCTGTACAGAATTCCTGGGGTGTGGGGGAGGGGGGGCATCTTCTATCTGAAAGGGCATGTCATTTGTACAGACTGTCTAGTCTGTCCCGATTCCTCCTGCAATATCATCCATCCCTTAAAATAACCACCAGCAAAGGCAAAATCCACGCGTATTCCACCTTTTATTCTTGAACAGCATAAAATATATATTGTATCACGTCTTAAAACACCCGAGCACAAAATGGGAAGCACATTGAAAGTCTGTGTCAAGTAGAATGTTTTTTTTTCATCCCTCAAAGGTTTAAAAAAATCTGTCTTGGTCTTTTCCCACCTGTTGTGGGATGGCCTTTAGCATTCCTTGGGGGACTGTCGTTGGCAGATGAGGGTGAAGCTGAAGAAGAGTCCACCAGCTCTTCTGACATGTGGAGATCATGCTGCTTCAATGGTGTTTTCTGGCGGATTCTACCTGACCTTGCTGCGTCATGGCATTTCTGAGTGATGCCTCTCCTTACTTTGGACCACAGTGTGCCCTTGAACTGGTTGCAAACATAACCTGGAAGTCAAACAATGAAAAACGATTAGTATATTCTGAATGCCCGAGCTATCGTAATAAATTAATACAGGAAACAAATATGGTTGAACATACAGATATTCCAGTTTCGTGATAATGGCAGTCAAACATTGACCCGTACAAAACTGGCTATGGATGGTAGTGATGGTATGGATGGTAGTGATGGCAGTGATGGTAGGAATGGTAGTTATGGTATGGATGGTAGTGATGGTATGGATAGTAGTGATGGTAGAAATGGTAGTGATGGTATGGATGGTAGTGATGGTATAGATGGCAGTGATGGTATGGATGGTAGTGATGGCATAGATGGTAGTGATGGTATGGATGGTAGTGATGGTATGGATGGTAGTGATGGTAGGAATGGTAGTTATGGTATGGATGGTAGTGATGGCATGGATGGTAGTGATGGTAGTGATGGTATGGATGGTAGTGATGGTATGGATGGTAGTGATGGTAGGAATGGTATGGATGATAGGAATGGTAGTGATGGTATGGATGGTAGTGATGGTATGGATGGTAGTGAAGGTAGGAATGGTATGGATGGTAGTGATGGTATGGATGGTAGTGATGGTATGGATGGTAGGATGGCATAGATGGTATGGATGGTAGTGATGGTATGGATGATAGTGATGGTATGGATGGTAGTGATGGTATGGATGGTAGTGATGGTATGGATGGTAGTGATGGTAGGAATGGTATGGATGGTATGGATGGTAGTGATGGTATGGATGGTAGTGATGGTAGGAATGGTATGGATGGTAGTGATGGTATGGATGGTAGGAATGGTATGAATGGTAGTGATGGTATGGATGGTAGTGATGGTATGGATGGTAGTGATGGTATGGATGGTAGTGATGGTATGGATGGTAGTGATGGTATGGATGGTAGTGATGGTAGGAATGGTATGGATGGTAGTGATGGTATGGATGGTAGGAATGGTATGAATGGTAGTGATGGTATGGATGGTAGTGATGGTATGGTATGGATAGTAGTGATGGTATGGATGGTAGTCATGGTATGGATGGTAGGAATGGTATGAATGGTAGTGACGGTATGGATGGTAGTGATGGTATGGATAGTAGTGATGGTGGTATGGATGGTATGGATGGTGATGGTATGGATGGATGGTAGGAATGGTATGGATGGTAGTGATGGTATGGATGGTAGTGATGGTAGGAATGGTAGCGATGGTATGGATGGTAGTGATGGTATGGATGGTAGTGATGGTAGTGATGGTATGGATGGTAGTGATGGTAGGAATGGTATGGATGATAGGAATGGTAGTGATGGTATGGATGGTAGTGATGGTATGGATGGTAGTGAAGGTAGGAATGGTATGGATGGTAGTGATGGTATGGATGGTAGGAATGGTAGTGATGGCATGGATGGTATGGATGTGATGGTATGGATGGTAGTGAAGGTATGGATGGTAGTGATGGTATGGATGGTAGTTATGGTATGGATGGTAGTGATGCTATGGATGGTAGTGATGGTATGGATGGCATAGATGGTATGGATGGTAGTGATGGTATGGATGATAGTGATGGTATGGATGGTAGTGATGGTATGGATGGTAATGATGGTATGGATGGTAGTGATGGTAGGAATGGTATGGATGGTAGTGATGGTATGGATGGTAGTGATGGTATGGATGGTAGTGATGGTAGGAATGGTATGGATGGTATGGATGGTAGTGATGGTATGGATGGTAGGAATGGTATGAATGGTAGTGATGGTATGGATGGTAGTGATGGTAGCGATGGTATGGATGGTAGGAATGGTATGGATGGTAGTGATGGTATGGATGGTAATGATGGTAGGAATGGTAGCAATGGTATGGATGGTAGTGATGGTATGGATGGTAGTGATGGTAGGAATGGTAGTTATGGTAGGAGGATGGTAATGTGATGGTATGGATGGTAGTAATGGTATGGATGGTAGTGATGATATGGATGGTAGTGATGGTAGGAATGGTATGGATGGTAGTGATGGTATGGATGGTAGTGATGGTAGGAATGGTAGTGATGGTATGGATGGTAGTGATAAACATGGTACTGAACTCAAATTTTAAAGAAAATCTTGACCTAAAATAGGACCTTTTGTACCATTGACAAAGTTCACAAATGTTTTTAAGCATCTTCCCTACTGAAATATTCACTGGTTTTGCATATTATCAAATAAGTGTGGCCTGCAGTTCCAGGCTGCTGTTGTCTGCTATAAAAATGAATAAAATATTTTTTTGTTCAAGTTTTTCTGGTTATTTGCAACAACAACAGTTTCACACTGGCAGATATAAAAACGAACTTGCAGCAGCAGTGAAAAATACCCATCGAGTTAAGAGTGGATTAACAGATTTTTTCTAAATCGTCCGTTAGTCAACGTGTGCACAATCCTTCAAAAGCAGGAAATTAACATGAGGGTGAGACTCGCAAAACCCCTCGGCCTCCCCCGAGTAACTAAGAAATATGCTGTCAGTGCAATATATTATGGTTACAGGGCCTGATCTAGATTTTAGTTTGGGCACCTATAGATGGTGCAGAGTGTGATAAGTTATAATGAAATAGGCCATGATGTGGGACTGTCGAAGCCTATGGAAGCTGTGGGAGTACTAAATGATCTAAATACAGCCGATATCTAATTCATATTTGGCGAAAGTACTTGCATTAGTATTGGTTTCAGCCTGTTCAGAGAGGGGATTTGTTTATTGTTTTATTTGGGGGGGGGGGGGAGTTCATAATGAGCTCGAAAACAGCCTGGGTCAGGCCTGGGCTACATGTACTATTCATTCAGGATTGTACTTTTTACAGCATATCATTATTCTGCAGATTTAACAGCTACAGTAACATTCAAGCAAATATCGCAAAATATATCAAATTTTTGAAGGAGATAAATAATTTGGTAGCCGTACTGAACACAATTTAGTAGATGTACCGAACACGGGCCTGCAGATATGGCTTGTACACTCAACTTATATATCACAAAATCAGAGATAATTAGACCCGAAGTGAAACTCTTAACCCCTAATGTACAGCAAGTCAAGGGGCTGGCCCTGAAACATGCCCGGTAAATAATAAGCTACAAATAACTGGTTTGGCACCCCTTTCCCCACAACTGGTGGGACATCCCACCTCTTAGAAATGAACAGGATATCACAGTTTTTTCTCAGACATGCAGTGATTATAAGATTTCCTCACCTCTAGGTGTAACTTCCTTTTCTTGTAGGAGAGGATAACTGGTATTCACATGAGGTCCACAAGCCAATCTAATCCATTATCCTGTCATCAATTCACACAATGGGTAGGGTCCAGTATTTGCCTGTTCCTATAAATCATTGAAATACAAACAAAATTATTTATATTAGATAAAACTCAATCAGGGCAGTATACATTCTGTAGCAAATTATTGTTACCTGAAAAGAGAGGCAGAAATGCATTTTAGTATCAAACATAATACTGTTAAACGTGACAGTTTTATAGTCTAAAGTACCGGTTACAGAACAGAATTTCATATTTTAAACTGTGCTCTCAGCCTATTTCACTTGTAAACAGAAAATTCATTCCGTTGCAAATAAAAATCAATCTTCCTTTCCATTGAGAGCAAACTAATGGAGGTAAATGTAGGTGAGGTGTTCAGCCAACGACATACAAACTACCATACATGTATTTCTAATTTGATGATCATACATCTAGTCAGCTATGCATTAAACAGACTAAAAAACAAACAAACATTATCAATGACTAGTGATTAATCAATCCAGATACAGTCATTGAAGGGATATTTAGCCTACGTACTCTACCTTGGAGTCACTGTTCAAATCTTTGTACTCTTCTGATGGCGGAATGTCCATCCATGACATGCTCTGGTTCCATGACAACATCACCCTTGAAATTATCATTTCAGTCATATGCTTCAAACCTGATAAAAAAAAAAGATGTATTCAATAGGAGTTTTGCACCTTCCACCCCCTCCCCCCCCATACATTTTTTTTTCAATAATAATAATAAAAACAGTCCTGGCCTGCAATAGTTTCATATACAGAACTTTTTCTCTGTTGTTTCTATATAAACATATACTCTGAGCAGACAGATCACCGTATCAAATCTAAAACTGGCGGTCAGTAAAATTAAATTAATATCGTGTTGGTTCGAAAACAGGTGATTTCACCCCTGTACCTAAACGACCAGCTGTCTGAATATCCATCCCGTTTTAGGGACAGAAACTTTTAAATAAATCGGAAATAAAAATTCATTTTTTAGGTCATAACAGTAATACCAGCTGATACTGCGAAAAGTGTGTAGGCCACGAAAATGGGGTGCACGTCAATAGGTATACGATTTGACATGTAAATCAAAACACCTTGCCGCTCGACTAATTCATGTTTCCTTCCCGATAGTTTCGCTTTCCGTTTCCTCAGATCATCCTTTAGGTCTTCCAGCGTCCATTCTTCGTATTTACTCGCCATCTTAACGTTTTGGTGAAGAAAACTCAACCAAGTTCAACTTGCAGCCAATGTTTACAATCGGGCCCCACTTCCGATGTTGCGCGCGCAAACTTGCTTGTAGAAAGTCTTGATATGAAGGTAGACAACTCGATTAACATGCAAATTAATAGGCAATGGCCTAAGACGGCTCACATTTATAGTCGTGATTTAGCCTTTTATATCGGAGGAAATTTATGGATGCGATACATTAGACACAGAACTTCTATTCATGCATTACATTAAAAATATTCTTATGACATATGATCAGTGAATTGATATTCTAGCAATCTTTAAACCTAGTCCTATAGGGCAATGGGCACGGCCTATATTCCGCGAAAATATGAGGGGGATACGCCGGAGATGGTAACCAACACTTGATAACTCTGCCGGTATCTCTTCGATATTTGATTCTGTTTAGTTATTTTTAAACCTGTACAGATACCCGTTTCAAAAATATATCTTTTGCTACACATTTCTTTCACCTCACGACGAGAGGTTTACCGTGAAAGATGCATGGTGTCGATTCGACGGGAATTTTTCGCGATACACCGGCACAAAACGTTTTAATAACTTTGATTGAAAATGCATAAAAAAAAATACAAATCTAAATAAATAGTTTTCATTTCGAGTATTATAGGATCATGAAAAAAATATAAATGTTTTTGTATATTCTTTTAAGAAAACAGAGTTCACAGTCTGCCTGCATGATCCCCACATTTATCTCACACCATATGTGCAAATAAAATATCGCCCCACTTCAACCCCACTATCGTCTTAGGCTATGCATGAAAGAATGCTTGCCCAACAAAATCCCCACGTCGGACTTAAACTTTCAGTACCGCCCGGCACATTCCCTACATTGGACTTTGTCTACGAGCGCTGGAAAAAGTCCACCCCACCTAATCCCTACAAACAACTCAGTCGATTAAATCCGAAGTTCATTTTCCCTACACCAACCCCACGTTAGACTTTGAATATATAGTAGATAAAGGTATGCCCTACATCATCCCCACGCGAACTTTGAATTCTCGCCCATTCACCCGTCATAATCCCCACATCAGCCCTACATAATCCCCATATTTATGCTAAATTTGCATAACCGTGGGCAGCTGCCCCACACAAACCCTACGTTATCCCCACGAGGAAAGTTCCAAACCACGCTTCGCCCCACACGAACCCCACGCGCCCACCAAAACCCCACACTTTCCCTACGCAATCCCCACGTTTATGTTTGTAAGGGTGGCTCTCGTCTCCTCTGGCATCCATCGTTAAATGAAGGCTCACGACCATGTGTCTTGCTGAGAGCTTGGAGCTCGGGGATGGGATAGTTGGGCTTGGAAGGATTCCGGATCTCAGTGAGCTTGGAGCTAGAGAGTTCATAAACGATAACAAGCACAAAAATGCTGAAGCAACGCTATGATATACAATTAGGTTATTTATAAATCCACGAAGACGCGTACAAGTACAAATCGTACTTTTTCGAAGCAATGTCAGAAATCGTCAACAGCTCGATAATACGATATTGATTTACTCGCTCTACAAAATGTATTGCATAATGAGGGTAATAGTTAATACCACTGAACAACATGAAATAAAGGAAAATAACCCATTAGTGTAAGAGTCACTCGGTTCAATTCAGCTTTTCACACGATACACGTCTGGACATGAAACATTCTAAGTAATATTCATTGTTCTGCGATACTTGGATCCATTTTCTATTTTTATTTTCTATTTTCAATAACTTTTGTGCACCGTATTTCCACGAAGTGGTTTTAAGACCTTGATGCCAGCACTCGCTCTTGTATGGCCATAGCTTCCTATTCTGTAAAGAGAACATCATTCATCATATGTAAGGCTTCTTTAAAG
>JAVTVY010003346.1:0-32102 GCA_036873755.1 Hanleya hanleyi | reverse complement strand
TCTCTACCCCAATACCTTCATGTACTGCCCCAAAATGGCCACTTTACTTACTACAACCAACTGCGCATGCGCAGATTGACGCGACTTGCATTCAAAACACGCCATTCTGACTCTACCCCACACAAGCTTCACTTTGACACCCTCCACGACCCATTCGAACCAAGGATGGTGCCTCTCTACCCCAAACACCTTCAAAAGGCCCACTTTCGCTACAACTTGTACTAACGACGTCATCGATGACGTCACAGATGCTGTCATCCCCGAAATCGGGGTGTATACTCCGGAGAGCTACAACATGACACATTAATCCCATGACGCATTCGCAAATGCAGATGGTCCATTCCCTACACCAAATACCTTCCTGCACTGCCCCAAAAGGCCAAATAACATCCTTCACTGCTAAAAAATGCCCACTCGCTACAACTTGTACTAATGACGTCACCAATGACGTCACAGATGCTATAAATATCCCTGAAATCAGGGTCTATACTCCGAGAGCTACAACATGATACCCCACACGACGCATTCGCAACGCGGATGGTCCATCTCTACACCAAATACCTTCCTGCACTGCCCCCAAAAGGCTCACTTTCGCTAATACTCCTACTGATGACGTCATCGATGACGTCACAGATGCTTCGGACATGCCTCAATTCGGAATGTACACCCCGAGAGCTACAAAAATGACACCTCACACGACGCATTCGGACTAAGGATGGTGCATCTCTACACCAAACTCACCCTCACGCACCCACAAAATGTCCACTTTCGCTACTACTCGTACCGATGACGTCATCAATGACGTCACAGATGACGCGGACACCCCTCAAACCGGAATGTACACTCCCGAGAACTACAAGATGACACCTTCCAGGACGCATTCGAACCGTGAATAGCCCATCTCGACCCCAAATACCTTCATGTACTGCCGAAAATGTCCACTTTCGCTACTACTCGTACCGATGACGTCACCGATGACGTCACAGATGACGCGAACATCCCTCAAATCGGAATGTACACCCCGAGAACTACAAGATGACACCTTCCAGGACGCATTCGAACCGTGAATAGCCCATCTCGATCCCAAATACCTTCATGTACTGCCCGAAAATGTCCACTTTCGCTACTACTCGTACCGATGACGTCACCGATGACGTCACAGATGACGCGAACATCCCTCAAATCGGAATGTACACCCCGAGAACTACAAGATGACACCTTCCAGGACGCATTCGAACCGTGAATAGCCCATCTCGACCCCAAATACCTTCATGTACTGCCCGAAAATGTCCACTTTCGCTACTACTCGTACCGATGACGTCACCAATGACGTCACAGATGACGCGAACATCCCAAATCGTGGCCGTACACCTCTGCAGAACTACAAGAGGACAATTTTCCAGGGACGCATTCGAACCGTGGCTAGCCCATTTCCTGATCCCAAATACCTTCATGTACCGCCCGAAAATGGCCACTTTACTTACTACAACCAACTGCGCCTGCGCAGATTGACGCGACTTGCATTCAAAAACACGCCATTTTTGACTCTACCCTACACAAGCTTCACTTTGACACCTCCACGACCCATCTGGACCCATAGCGGTCCATCTCTACCCCAAACACCTTCATGTACTGCCCCAAAATGGCCACTTTACTTAATACAACCAACTGCGCATGCGCAGATTGACGCGACTTGCATTCAAAACACACCATTCTGACTCTACCCCACACAAGCTTCACTTTGACACCTCACACGACCCATTCGAACCGTGATTAGTCCATCTCTAACCCAAACACACCCCTACATAGCACCCAAAATGCCTGTTTTCTATGCTATGGCCAGACTGCGCATGCGCAGACTATTGAACACGGACGAACCATTAGCCCAGTCGGATGCTGCTGCACGAGAGCTTCAAAATAAGACCTCACTCGACCCCATTGGACCACCAGGGACTCACCTAGACTCCAACATGTCCACCCCGTATGGCCCTATACACCCATAGCCATGCAGTATAGGCCTATGGGCCTACCCAGGCCTTGGTGACTTTTTTCACAAATTTCCCCGATTCGCTCTGCAACACTTCCTATCGTGTTCTAAATGACGAGACGAGTAAAACGAGACCCCACAACCCTACCGCAAATGTATAGAAGTACGTTTCCCAGGGGGATAAACATTGAACCTATACCCTCAGTATGGGACTATATGAGGCTATATCGTACTTTTTCAAAAATTTCACCGATTCGCACGGGGATACTTCCTATCATGTTCTAAATGACGAGACGAGCAAAACGAGACCCCACAACCCTACCGCAAATGTATAGAAGTACGTTTCCCAGGGGGACAAACATTGATCCTATACCCCAGTATGGGACTATATGGGGCTCGGTGACTTTTTTTCAAAAATTTCACCGGATTCGCACGGGGACACTTCTTATCATGTTCTAAATGACGAGACGAGTAAAACGAGACCCCACAACCCTACCGCAAATGTATAGAAGTACGTTTCCCGTGATGGTCCTATACCTCCCATACCCCATATAGGCATTTTCCCCGTAATTTAGATAAAGTCCGTATTCCGTATTTTTTCAGGAAAATTCTTACATACACTCACCCTGGAACTAGGGGGAGATAACTCTATTGATAGACAAGCCCCGTTAAGCCTCGTCGACCTATATGCTACTCCTTCATACCCCATAGGTATTTTCCCAGGTTTTTCGATAAAGTCCGTTTTCCGTTTTCCGTTTTTTTTTTTTTCAGGAAAACTTTACATGCACCCACCCCATTGCCTGAATGCCTCTTCACCTAGGCTTCACTTTGATACCTCACTCGACCCCATTGGACCATTAGTAGCTCCCCTAGCTCCAACACGGCTATTTGCATACCCTTGGGCCACCGCGCATGCGCAGAATGCCGCTATTTCAACCCACACCCAGTCCATTACATGCCCCTTCATGAATGCTTCACATTGTTACCTCACTCGACCCCATCGGTCCACTAGGGGCTCCCCTAGCTCCAAAAAGGCTATTTTCATACCCTTCGGCCACCGCGCATGCGCAGAAGGCCGATAGTTCAACCCCACACCCAACCCATTAGATGCCCCTTCATGAATGCTTCACTTTGATACCTCACTCGACCCCATCGATCCACTAGGGGCTCCCCTAGCTCCAAAAAGCTATTTTCATACCCTTCGGCCGCCGCGCATGCGCAAAAGGCCGATATGTCAACCCCACACCCAGCCCATTAGATGCCCCTTCATGAATGCTTCACTTTGATACTCTCACTCGACCCCATCGGTCCACTAGGGGCTCCTCAGCCTCAAAAAGGCTATTTTCATACCTCGCCGCCGCGCATGCGCAGAAGGCCGATAGTTCAACCCCACACCCAGCCCATCAGATGCCCCTTCACGAATGCTTCACATCGATACCTTCACTGACCCCATTGGTCCATTAGGGGCTCCCTAGTCTGAAAACGTTCATTTCCATACCCTTCGGCCACCGCGCATGCGCAGAATGCCGATACAACTTCACACTCCAGCCCATTAGATGCCCCTTCACATAAGCTTCACTTTGATACCTCACTGACCCCACGTGACCCTAGAGGCTTCCTTAGCCCAACACGGCTATTTTCGCTACCCTCGCCACCGCGCATGCGCAGAAGGCCACGATAGTCTCAACCCCACACCTGCAGCCCATTAGATGCCCCTTCACATAAGCTTCACTTTGATACCACTGACCCAATCGGACCATTTTATCTAGGGACTACTTTTTCTCCGCGGAAGCTTTTTCTCGAGACCGAATCACCGCCAAAACCACGGCCAAACCGCATCACCGCGCATGAATACATTTTTTTTTTTTTTGCCGGAACTTTTTTTTTTTTCTGCCGGAACTATGCACTCATTGACCTTTGGTGAGAGAGAGAGAGAGAATTATTAGGTTTAGCGTCACAGCCGCCATCTTGTCCCACCTCCCACACGACACACAAACAGGCCGCCATCTTGTCCCACCTCCCACACGACACACAAACAGGCCGCCATCTTGTCCCACCTCCCACACGACACACAAACAGGCCGCCATCTTGTCCCACCTCCCACACAACACAAAAACGGACCGCCATCTTGTCCCACCTCCCACCACACAGGCCACGCCCCCTCATCACGCATGCGCACCCCCTCAATTGTGACGTCAAAACACACAAATTGACCTCTATGACCTCTACATCCGGGGGAAATGTTCCTCCATTTGCGCGCTGTATACTACTAAGATGCTTCGCATCCTGCCTCCGCGCTTCGCATCCTGCCTTCGCATTCTGGCCGCGCGATCCGCATCCTGCCTTCGCGCTTCGCATCCTGCCTTCGCGCTTTGCATCCTGCATTCGTGTTTGGACTTCGCGCTTCGCATCCTGCCTTCGCACTTCGCATCCTGCCTTCGTACTTTCCTCCTGTAGCCTCACGCCTTCGCTTCGTGCCTTCGTGTAACCAAACCACATGTCTGAGACAATGCAGCGATGTCCCTTATCGGTCACCATAGTAATGACTAATATGCCGATCGACAGTTCATGCTTTCGAATTAGTTGTTTGGTTTTGAGCCATGCCTACAAGGCGATTCCGGTGATGTCACATCTGGAGATTTATGAGCAATTCATGAACAGGCTCCACGAGAGAAATCAGACCCCTTCGTCGATTTCCGCTTGGCAGTTCCAGTTCCGAATGGAATGATACTGTTTCCAGATTGGAATATTTGGGCACTAGACGTGTAATGGCAGCTTCCCACTACAGCTCAAGTTAATCCCTGGACAATGCTGTCTGTCCTCGGTGTCGGCGACACTGGTTCACAGCATGTGGGCCATCTTGAGCTTGCGGTTGTTCTCTTGCATCTTCACAAGTCCAGGTAAATCCTAAATCCTCGACAGAAGGTTTACCTGGAGATTTTGGTGATTCGAATGAGTTCTGGAGTCGTTGCCTCTATTATGCAATCTCGTACATTTC
The DNA here is from genome assembly GCA_036873755.1 of Hanleya hanleyi. Taxonomy (NCBI): domain Eukaryota; kingdom Metazoa; phylum Mollusca; class Polyplacophora; order Lepidopleurida; family Hanleyidae; genus Hanleya; species Hanleya hanleyi. The sequence continues at coordinate 27,117 of JAVTVY010003346.1, read as the reverse complement.
ATCTCCCGCGCTTGTTTTGAATTAGCACGTCAGTATCCCAAGTCTGCGGATTTTGCTTTGACTTCCGGTATCGATTTCCGCCCAACATCGAAGCAGTGTGGCCAGCAAGGAAATTCAAAACTGTCACATCTCATACCTCGCAGCGGATTGTCATAATCAGCTAGCTCAGCGCGTTCACTGATTGGGTTAATTCTGAGGAAACCCCTTGATCTATTAATATGCAGTATGGGTAACTAACCAAGCCATTATATCGATTCTAACAGATCGATTGATACACTGGCTAACCAGGATGGTTCTCTTGATATCTCTCCTGTGTTTATAACATGGAGCGAGTTTCTCAACTGATGATAACAGGTATATTTTATAAGGTTGCCAGGGTTATTATAAATGTAGGCTTGTTGGTCCTTTCTTGGAATGGTAGAAATATTTTATCCAAATTATCTTATTTACACCAGTTATCAATAGCTTAAAACCCCGCTCAATGTTATAAACATAGGGGAGAGATCAAGAGGACAACCCGAAGCTCACGGTGGCCGAAATGCTGTGCACCAGTGTGGCTGACACCGGACAAGACAGCATTGGCCAAGGCTTAACTTTAGTGGGAAGCTGCCATTGTCATCACAGTCTGGTCACAGGACTCAAGAGTAGTTAGTATGTCTATTTAAGACCTTATGGGAAATCCTAGGTTAATTTTCAGCCAATCAGAGAGCTTCTGACCTTATGAATATTAATGAGCGTTAAAAATATACGATATGACGTAAGATATTACATAATATAATGTATACGATTATTGCTTTATGAATAGCGATATGCGGGAATATAAAATTATACGTGAAAATGATATAGTTTAATCATATTTTATTGATTCAAGGAATGGGGGGACAAGTCGTACCGACTTAAGAAACCGTTTTCTCTGGTAGTTATAGTTAAGTACGGTGGTATTATATGGATAATTGGACTTTTTCTGGGTTGTAAGATACGGAGCAAAGACACATAGATGCGTATACGTGTTGGTGAAACTTGTACTGATGCGAGGTCTAATATACGAAATTGTATGCCTACAACATACTGTACCGAATGAGAGCTGAATGGCAAATGACATGTCCATTAAGAGGCGGAGATCTGTATTGTAGGGGGCTTATTTCTTAAAACGCCTTCGTGGCGGTCGCGTGTCTCTAGGTGCCCGTATAGAGCCGAGGTCATTACGAAGTCGCTAAGCAAATATTCGTCTCGTTAAGGGGTTTGACGATGATTGTGTTTACGTAATGCCGCTTACCAGGAGGGGGCACTCCATCTCTAGGTGCCCGAATAGAACCGAGACGCTTGTAATTGTGAAAACACATGTCGTTAAGTAAATTTTCGACTCGTTAAGAGGCTTGAACAAAATGTGTTTGCGTAATTACCAGAAGGGGGACTGTACCCATTTGTGGAATCGTGTATTAAGATAGGTGTCTGTTTACCCCCACGGGCTTAACTGTATTACCAGTCACTTGATCAGACGATCGGCGGGGTTGTTCGGCGGGGAGAAACACATGTGTTTGCGTAATGCCGTTTAACAGGAGGGGGACTGTAGCCCCATGTTACAGCCGCGTATACTCTAGACCTTTTAGATCCGTGAAAAGCACATGTGTTTATTTGACTTTAACGGTCTTATTGAGGCCTCGTTACTGATTATGTTTGAATATTTGATAGGAGTTTTCCTCGAGAACTAAAGTTTACCGACAACTCAGAAGATTTTGAGTCGGCTCCCCGAATTGCGGTATTTTGCAAAATAATATGTTCGTTTATTCAGCGGGAAAATGAGCTGAAAGTTTTATTTGCGAGGTTTCATCCCTCCATCCGCTTTCTTGTGTTTTCTTGTGATATTCTACTGTCGGTACGCGTTTGTTTTATTCTGGGAGTTATTGGGAATCATTCGAATGAAATAAAATTAATACATGTATAATTTTATAGGCAATTCTTTTCTTTTCAAAGTCGACTACGCTTATTTGAAGGTATACCTTTGCATACAATTCGTATAATCTAGTATCAACCTCTTCTCGGTTTTCTAAAAGCAGACACGGTGAACACATGTCCTTAATAACCCGTCCAAATGGGGGAATTTTTCGCATATTGCGTACCTCAAAGCCATTGCACGGAAGATAAAATAACCGGTCTTTCAAACTGGCACTGATTATGCCGTGAATCACCATGATCACGGCGGACCTAAACGACGGAACGTTGATCCTAAAACATTTTTATTCTTTATTGTGGATTTAGTATTGGAAATAATGTCTCGGTTGGATGGCATAACTTTGTCGAATTTTCCAGCCGAAATTATTCAATACTGGAAACGGCAAAATCCTGGCAACCCAGTTCGAAACAGTTAATAAAACACTTTTTGAAGCTTGGGTAATGGTTTCGAAAACCCGACGACATAAGATGCTATAGCCATCAGTTAAGGGTTCAGCTGAAAAGTCTTTTCGCTGAGAAAAATCCTGACGGATGAACACATCACGCAGAAACTGAATTGCATGAATGTAAGACCGAGGTATTTAATGAATGTTACGTTATCCTGTCACATATTCCCTGCACAGTCTGCACGAAAAACAGAAGCTTCGCGAAGGACAATAATTCATATTTTCGTTTTCAAAATTTTTTGTTACATAGAATGTATTTATTTAACGCGACAAAGTAGATGAGTTTTAATTACAACGCATATAAGGGAAGTGGGAAGAGGTGCCGACATACTGACAGAGCCACATGACTTCACATTATGGTCTTCTGGTTAACCTATTCTAAAGCACAAACCAAGAATCTAACGATTCGTGATGTGTTGTATCTCAGGTACGCTTTTATTGTACCTGTTCATGTGGCAACTTGAACGACATGATCACACGGCCCCCAGCACCGGCATAAGCGGTAGTAGATACAAATCTAGAGAGCTATGATGGAAATGATCTGACAACTCGTATATTGGTAATTGGTGAGCTGTGTCGCTGTGACAACTCGTACACTGGTGATCGGCGAGCTGTATCGTCGTCAGATAAAAATGACGGCATTTAACACAAAGACTAGTCTGTAGGCCTGATGTCGACCCAGCATGAACTTTCCACAATGCCAACATATATCAAAGACCAAAAGTCACTCCGCGTATTCATTCATCTTAGAAGGACTATTCTGGTCGACTGATCACTGCATGCTTTCGGTCGGCAGAAAAAAAGAGCATGACTTCATGCGTACAAACGCGCATAATTTGAAATTTCGACGTTGCCGCACCCGAGAAAATGAGTATCGCACTATAGACCTTGAATTCAAAAATTTTCATTTTCGAACATGAACACACTCTACACGATCATCCAAAATACAACATCTCTGAACTTGGGGACTTTACAACGAGTGTAATAGAATTCGCGTATATACAATTATTCTCGCCCCATGTTAACTACGGCCGAGAAAATACCGGCAGCTTAGCCGATATCGTGGTACGCTTTGCGTGATTTTACTTTACGCGGAAGAGAGACGCATTTTAAAAGATCTTACTAGCTACAGAACAATGCCTACTTGGCCTCGTATTTTTCAGACGGGGTGATCATGCGCGTCAGCGCCCACATTAGGCATAGAAACGCCCGTCGGCGCCCGTTTTCGGCGCACTAACGACCGCCAGCGCCGCTCTCGGCGCAATAACGCCCGTTAACGTCCGCTTCCGGAGCAGTCACGCCCGTAAACGTTCGCTTACGACGCTGTGACGCCCGTCTACGTCCGCTTTCGACGCGGTTACGTCAGACAACGCCCGCTTTCGACGCAGTAACGCCGGTCAGCGCCCGCTCTCGGCGCAGTAACGACCGTCAACGCCCGCTTTAGGCGTAAAAACGCCCGTCGACGCCCATTTTTGACGCGGTTACGCCAGATAACGCCCGTTTTCTGCGCAGTGACGCCCGTCAGCACCCGCTCTCGGCGCAGTAACGCCCGTCAACGCCCGCTTTCGAAGCAGTTACGCTAGACAACGCCCGCTTTCGACGCAGTAACGCCCGTCAGCGCTCGCTCTCGGCGCAGTAACGCCCGTCAAAGCCCGCTTTAGGCGTAAAAACGCTCGTCGACGCCCATTTTCTGCGCTGTGACGCCCGTCAGCGCCCGCTCTCGGCGCAGTAACGCCCGTCAACGCCCGCTTTCGAAGCAGTTATGCCAGACAACGCCCGCTTTCGATGAAGTAACGCCCGCTTGCGACGCGGTAACGCCCGTCAACGCCCGCTTGCGACGCAGTCACGCCTGTCAGCACCCGTGTGCGGCGCAGTAGCGCCCGACAACCCCCGTTTTCGGCGCGGTTACGCCCGACAAAGCCCGTTTTCTGCGTAGTAACAGAGAAAGAGACAGAGAGATAACTAACAAGGATTACGGTTCGCAAATTTTATTTCCCCTCACTTTACATCATACCCAAGCTGGGGGAAACGCCTTGGGTACGTTTAGGAATAATGTAATAGTATCATAATAATCACTCAGCTCACGAGAAGCCATCCTTCTTATATTCGTCAGATTCGTAAGCTATCCTTTTCCTGCGTCAGACTCGTTTTCTGCTATTCCGGGAGACGTCAATGGCAACATGTCCGTGAACAGCTGTTTTCGTATTTTGACAGCATTTTTCAATGCCTCCGTTGGCGGTAACCCCATATCGTCCTCCAAGTAACGCTTGGTTTTCATAATGGCCCTGTGAGTAGGATCTCTCTTCATTTCAAGCGGAAACAAATTATATCGTTGATAGAGTGTCATGGCCGTTTTTCTGATGTGGGGTCGCATGTTGGTGTACGTCTGCTGTAAGGTCTCTTCATCGTGTCCTTCTGTCTCGATAGTCGCGGCATGGGTATCAATAGCCGCATCCACAATGATGTCCCAATATGATGGCTCCCTTTCAGCAGTATCTGAATTGCTCCAGCTTTCCTGTGACGAGCTATCGCTGTCGGCTTCAGCGGTCGAGCTCTCAGCTCTGGACGAGCTATCACTATCCCCGTCAGCGGACAAACTAGCGGCCTTTAACGATGTAACGCTGCCCTCATCAGTAGACGAGCTCTCAGCCATACTCTCAGGACCCGGAACATGAGTGCCCGCATTAGCACACTCATCCGCGTCTTCGTATCCATGCATATTCCTGTTATGTCTCAACATGTCATAGTACCTGGTGAACGTTCGGTCACAATCGGAGCAAGTATAAGACATTTTGACGGGTTGGACGACAGGACAGAACTGTGCGAGTCTTTAAGATACGGCCGATTTTATGGGCGGGCGTCGATGTGCGACGTCATGCGCAATAGCGCTCATCTACACCTAGACAACGTCCGTCTTAGCCCAACTCGTGTCATTCGCTTCAATGTCTGTAATTTCGTTTCACCCTCTGACATCTACGGTGTCCACGTCTATATCTCGTAAACTTTCCCCGGGTGTCCCTCCGTACATCATCCGATCAATCACTGGGTAAAGCGTCTTAGCCAATGTATGATTTCCGGTTTCCCATAACGCCTCGGCTTCGGCTTGGAAAGCACGTCTATATCTCGTAAACCTTCCCCGGGTGTCCCTCCGTACATCATCCGATCAATCACTGGGTAAAGCGTCTTAGCCAATGTATGATTTCCGGTTTCCCATAACGCCTCGGCTTCGGCTTGGAAAGCCAGATGCTACAACTCCCTAGACGAGGCGTTATGGGAAACCGGAAATCATACATTGGCTAAGACGCTTTACCCAGTGATTGATCGTATGATGTACGGAGGGATACCCGGGGAAGGTTTACGAGATATAGACGTGGACACCGTAGATGTCAGAGGGCGAAACGAAACAAAAATTACAGACATTGAAGCGAATGACACGAGTTGGGCTAAGACGGACGTTGTCTAGATGTAGATGAGCGCTATTGCGCATGACGTCGCACATCGACGCCCGCCCATAAAATCGGCCGTATCTTAAAGACTCGCACAGTTCTGTCCTGTCGTCCAACCCGTCAAAATCTCTTATACTTGCTCCGATTGTGACCGAACGTTCACTAGGTACTATGACATGTTGAGACATAACAGGAATATGCATGGATACGAAGACGCGGATGAGTGTGCTAATGCGGGCACTCATGTTCCGGGTCCTGAGAGTATGGCTGAGAGCTCGTCTACTGATGAGGGCAGCGTTACATCGTTAAAGGCCGCTAGTTTGTCCGCTGACGGGGATAGTGATAGCTCGTCCAGAGCTGAGAGCTCGACCGCTGAAGCCGACAGCGATAGCTCGTCACAGGAAAGCTGGAGCAATTCAGATACTGCTGAAAGGGAGCCGTCATATTGGGACATCATTGTGGATGCGGCTATTGATACCCATGCCGCGACTATCGAGACAGAAGGACACGATGAAGAGACCTTACAGCAGGCGTACACCAACATGCGACCCCACAACAGAAAAACGGCCATGACACTCTATCAACGATATAATTGGTTTCCGCTTGAAACGAAGAGAGATCCTACTCACAGGACCATTATTAAAACCAAGCGTTACTTGGAAGACGATATGGGGTTACCGCCGACGGAGGCATTGAAAAATGCTGTCAAAATACGAAAACAGCTGTTCACGGACATGTTGCCATTGACGTATCCCGGAATAGCAGAAAACGAGTCTGACGCAGGAAAAGGATAGCTTACGAATCTGACGAATATAAGAAGGATGGCTTCTCGTGAGCTGAGTGATTATTATGATACTATTACATTATTCCTAAACGTACCCAAGGCGTTTCCCCCAGCTTGGGTATGATGTAAAGTGAGGGGAAAAAGAATTTGGGAACCGTAATCCTTGTTAGTTATCTCTCTGTCTCTTTCTCTGTTAGTACGCAGAAAATGGGCTTTGTCGGGCGTAACCGCGCCGAAAACGGGGGTTGTCGGGCGCTACTGCGGCGCACACGGGTGCTGACAGGCGTGACTGCGTCGCAAGCGGGCGTTGACGGGCGTTACCGCGTCGCAAGCGGGCGTTACTTCATCGAAAGCGGGCGTTGTCTGGCGTAACTGCTTCGAAAGCGGGCGTTGACGGGCGTTACTGCGCCGAGAGCGGGTGCTGACGGGCGTCACTGCGCAGAAAATGGGCGTCGACGAGCGTTTTTACGCCTAAAGCGGGCGTTGACGGGTGTTACTGCGCCGAGATCGGGCGCTGACGGGCGTTACTGCGTCGAAAGCGGGCGTTATCTGGCGTAACCGCGTCAAAAGCGGGCGTCGACGGGCGTTTTTACGCCTAAAGCGGGCTTTGACGGGCGTTACTGCGCCGAGAGCGAGCGCTGACAGGCGTTACTGCGTCGAAAGCGGGCGTTGTCTAGCGTAACTGCTTCGAAAGCGGGCGTTGACGGGCGTTACTGCGCCGAGAGCGGGTGCTGACGGGCGTCACTGAACAGAAAACGGGCGTTATCTGGCGCAACCGCGTCAAAAATGGGCGTCGACGGGCGTTTTTACGCCTAAAGCGGGCGTTGACGGTCGTTACTGCGCCGAGAGCGGGCGCTGACCGGCGTTACTGCGTCGAAAGCGGGCGTTGTCTGACGTAACCGCGTCGAAAGCGGGCGTAGACGGGCGTCACAGCGTCGTAAGCGAACGTTTACGGGCGTGACTGCTCCGGAAGCGGACGTTAACGGGCGTTATTGCGCCGAGAGCGGCGCTGACGGTCGTTAGTGCGCCGAAAACGGGCGCCGACGGGCGTTTCTATGCCTAATGTGGGCGCTGACGCGCATGATCACCCCGTCTGAAAAATACGAGGCCAAGTAGGCATTGTTCTGTAGCTAGTAAGATCTTTTAAAATGCGTCTCTCTTCCGCGTAAAGTAAAATCACGCAAAGCGTACCACGATATCGGCTAAGCTGCCGGTATTTTCTCGGCCGTAGTTAACATGGGGCGAGAATAATTGTATATACGCGAATTCTATTACACTCGTTGTAAAGTTCGGAGATGTTGTATTTTGGATGATCGTGTAGAGTGTGTTCATGTTCGAAAATGAAAAATTTTGAATTCAAGGTCTATAGTGAGATACTCATTTTCTCGGGTGCGGCAACGTCGAAATTTCAAATTATGCGCGTTTGTACGCATGAAGTCATGCTCTTTTTTTCTGCCGACCGAAAGCATGCAGTGATCAGTCGACCAGAATAGCCCTTCTAAGATGAATGAATACGCGGAGTGACTTTTGGTCTTGGATATATGTTGGCATTGTGGAAAGTTCATGCTGGGTCGACATCAGGCCTTACAGACTAGTCTTTGTGTTAAATGCCGTCATTTTTATCTGACGACGATACAGCTCGCCGATCACCAGTGTACGAGTTGTCACAGCGACACAGCTCACCAGTTACCAATATACGAGTTGTCAGATCATTTCCATCATAGCTCTCTAGATTTGTATCTACTACCGCTTATGCCGGTGCTGGGGGCCGTGTGGTCATGTCGTCCAAGTTGCCACATGAACAGGTACAATAAAAGCGTACCTGAGATACAACACATCACGAATCGTTAGATTCTTGGTTTGTGCTTTAGAATAGGTTAGCCAGAAGACCATAATGTGAAGTCATGTGGCTCTGTCAGTATGTCGGCACCTCTTCCCACTTCCCTTATATGCACGATATCTCACTAAGGATTATCGCAAGGCATTGTAAATTCATACCACATATACGTCAGAAGCCTATTGAAAATGGCCGACATTGACCTATGTCATCAAGGTCAAATTCTAGTATTTGCTGTATTGTATGAAGGATTTAAGCTTGGATCTCCAAATTCATATTACATATGCAAGTCGGGATTGACTTGAAGCCTGTGCCAGTTGACTGACCTTGAACTATTTTTTTCAATGTCATATACTCTTTATCTGATAGGTCAAATTCTATGTCAAGTCTAAGATCTCCGAATTCATGTTCCATATGCAATTAAGTTAGAATGGATACCAGAAAACTGGCCTTCATCAATATTTCCACGATCAGATTACTTGATTTGATTATGAGTTATATAGAAGGGTATATTAAGAGCTAAGAATTTGATCATGCTCTACCAGAACCTCAGCGAAAAAGAATTCCCATCAATTAAGGCCTTGGTAAAAGCTGACCTGGTCCAACTTCCTATGTTTTCTTATACAAGAGAACTACAGCCAACACGGGTCACATTTTTGTTAACCTAATTGTCAAAGTTCTAAAAATATCAAATGCACGATTTCCTAATGTAGACAATAACTGATTGCCGAGGGGGATTTGGAGCCCATTGGGCTATGTTTATTCTACTGTCAATGATGCAAATTGTGCCATATTCCTATTTTTTATCTACTCTTGTTTCATTCTACGGCTAATGATGTATAGCGCACTCTTTTCACACGAAATTGTCTTGAAAATCACAAAATAAATATATTGAACAAGAGCCACTTTCTGATAATGTGTCTTTCTTTCACCGCCTCTTTGTTATCCCATTTAGTTTTTCAATGTCAACGAGCCGTCCCATATCAGTAGTGAAACGGGAGAGTAATGGTGCACACCAGCAAGAGTAGCTACAGGCGTAAAGTTGGGTTTTGGAGTTATTGGTTGTAGATTTGATTGGATTTATTCACCAATTAGTAAATGTACATAGGAATGTTGGTTGAGCGTGAAATAATCAAATTACAACGCATATAAGGGAAGTGAGAAGAGGTGCCGACATACTGACAGAGTCACATGACTTCACAGTACTGTCTTCTGCTTAACCAATTCTAAAGCACATACCAAGAATCTAACGATTCGTGATATGTGTTGTATCTCAGGTACGCTTTTATTGAACCTGTTCATGTGGCAACTTGGATGACATGACCACACGACCCCTAGCACCGGCATAAGCGATATTAGATACAAATCTAGAGAGCTATGATGGAAAAGCTCTGACAACTCGTATATTGGTAATTGGTGAGCTGTGTCGCTGTGACAACTCGTACACTGGGGATTGGTGAGCTGTATCGTCGTCAGATGAAAATGACGGCATTTAACACAAAAGACTAGTCTGTAAGGCCCGATGTCGACCCAGCATCAACTTCCCACAATGCCAGCATATATCAAAGACCAAAAGGTCTGTACAGGGGGCGGGCCTCGGGGACGGAACGTCCACCAGCAGAATCTCGTCATATACAGGCAAAAATTACAACACATATAAGGGAGTCGGAAGAGGTGCCGACATACTGACAGAGCCACATGACTTCACAGTATAGTCTTCTGGTTAACCTATTCTAAAGCACATACCAAGAGTCTAACGATTCGTGATATGTGTTGTATCTCAGGTACGCTTTTATTGTACCTGTTCATGTGGTAACTTGGATGACATGACCACACGGCCCCTAGCACCGACATAAGCGGTATTAGATACAAATCTAGAGAGCTATGATGGAAAAGCTCTGACAACTCGTATATTGGTAATTGGTGAGCTGTGTCGCTGTGATAACTCGTACACTGGCGATTAGTGAGCTGTATCGTCGTCAGATGAAAATAACGGCATTTAACACAAAAGACTGGTCTGTAAGGCCCGATGTCGACCCAGCATCAACTTCCCACAATGCCAGCATATATCAAAGACCAAAAGGTCTGTACAGGGGGCGGGCCTCGGGGACGGAACGTCCACCAGCAGAATCTCGCCATATACAGGCAAAAATTACAATACATATAAGACTAAAAGCCTAGTCTGTACCAGCATCGACCCAGTGGTCGTACTTGTCCAATCAGAAGACGCCAACTGTTGTTGCGTCTGTTTTCGGTCATGTTCGCTCTTGTCAATTAGACGTATTCTCTGCTGTTCTTGTCAAATCAAAAGCCGTCATTTCAGAAACTACCCTTGTGGTGCGTCACTTTTCTGCCATGTTCTATCCGTGTTTATCGTCCGTTTTTCCTACGGGCAGTCGAGGATACTGTAACGGCAACATGTCCTAGAACAGCTGTTTCCGTATTTTGACGGCATTTCCAACGGCCTCAATGAACGGTGACGCCATATACTCTTCAAAGTGACGCATGGTCTTCATGGTGGACTTATGCGTGGGATCGCCTTTGATTTCAAGCGGCAGCAGGCTATGCTGTTAATAGATCGTAATGGCTGATTTTCTCATGTCAGAGAAGTAGTATACAAAACCCTTTTAAACCCTTATTTTGCCGGGGGAGATAACTCTTGGTGGCGACAGGTGGCGTTGTTTCTCAAGAGACCAAAAACTACCTCCAACACAGAAGAGTTCCAATCTAGGGGGAGGTAACTCTGGGTCACTATAGTTCCGGCAAAGGGCCCCTGGGCATGTATTCTTTCGCGATGATGCGGTCTGGCGGTAATGCGGTCGCGGAAGAAAGCTTCCGCGGAGAAAAAGTAGTCCCCAGACTTCAAATACGCTGCATGGTCCGATTGGGTCGAGTGAGGTATCAAAGTGAAGCATTCGTGAAGGGGCATCCAGTCATGGGTGGGTGTATGTAAAATTAGGATTTTTCCCGAAACTATAAAAAGCGAAACACGGACTTTACCCCTAAAATAGGGGAAAACACCTATCAACCCTAGACAAAAGGGCTAATACCGGTCCCCGGGCTTATTGGGACCTGCCTATCAAGTCAATGGGGTGGGTGCGTGTAAAATAAGGATTTTCCCTCGAAAATATAAAAAGCGGAACACGGACTTTACCCCTAAAATAGGGGAAAACACCTATCAACCCTAGCCAAAAGGGCTAATATCGGTCCCCGGGCTTATCGGGGCCTGCCTATCAAGTCACTGGGGTGGGTGCGTGTAAAATAAGGATTTTCCCTCGAAAATATAAAAAGCGGAACACGGACTTTACCCCTAAAATAGGGGAAAACTCCTATCAACTCTAGCCAAAAGGGCTAATATCGGTCCCCGGGCTTATCGGGGCCTGCCTATCAAGTCAATGGGGTGGGTGCATGTAAAATTAGGATTTTTTTCCGAAAATATAAAAAGCGGAACACGGACTTTACCCCTACAATATGGGTCTGTATCATACAATATAAGGGAAAATGCCTGTATGGGGCATGGGGATGGTCAATTTTTTTCGTGGGCTTTACTATGGCTTGTGGGGTCTCGTTTTTCTCGTCTCGCCAAGAAAATGACAATGGGAAGGGTCCCGGAGCGAATCGGTGAAATTTTTGGGAAAAGTCACCGAGGTCTGTATATAGGCTCATACTGGCTATATGGGGGGAGGGGTGGTCAATTTTTGTTGTGGGCTTTACTATGGGTTGTGGGGTCTCGTTTTTCTCGTCTCGCCGAGAAAAACACATTGGGAGGGGTCCCGGAGCGAAGCGGTGAAATTTTTGGAAAAAGTCACCGAGGTCTGTATATAGGCCTATAGGCTGGCTATGGGGGGTATAGGTCCAACCTGGAAAATTCACACTCGTTCATTGTGATATGGGTTGTTTGGTCTTGTTTTTCACGTCTCGTCATTTAGAACACGATGGGAAGGGTCCCGGAGCGAAACGGTGAAATTTTTGGAAAAGTACCATATAGCCCATATAACTCCATACTGGTTATATGGGGGTATAGGTCCATCCTGGGAAATTCACACACGTTCATTGTGATATGGGTTGTTTGGTCTTGTTTTTCACGTGTCGTCATTTAGAACACGATGAGAAGGGTCCCGGAGCGAAACGGTGAAATTTTTGGAAAAGTACCATATAGCCCATATAGCTCCATACTGGCTATATGGGGGTATAGGTTCAACCTGGGAAAATCACACACGTTCATTGTCATATGGGTTGTCTGGATTTGTTTTTCACGTCTCGTCATTTAGAACACGATGGGTAGGGTTTCGAAGCGAAACGGTGAAATTTTTGGAAAAAGTTCACCGAGGCCTGGGTAAGCCCATAGGCCTATACTGCATGGCTATGAGGTATAGGCCCATACGGGGTGGACGTTTTGGGATCTAGGTGAGCCCCTAATGATCCTATGGTGTCGTATGAGGTCTTATTTTGAAGCTCTCGTGAAGGAGCATCCGACTGGACTAATAGTTCGTCCGTTTTCAATATTCTGCGCATGCGCAGTCTGGCCCGTATTTTAATTTTTATATAATTGTTTTTCCTTCTTATATTTATATATGTGTTACTTGTGTGTATGAATGTATTGATGTATGTGGAGAGTGCTTTACTATAGGTGCTGGTCACCTGTTGCACTCATCCTGATTCGATTTCTAATAAATAAAATAAATAAAATAATAAAATAGAAAGTAGGCATTTTGGGGGTATGTGGGTGTGTGTTTGGGGTAGAGATGGACCGCTATGGGTCCGAATGGGTCGTGGAAGGTGTCAAAGTGAAGCTTGTGTGGGGTAGAGTCAGAATGGCGTGTTTTTAAAATGCAAGTCGCGTCAATCTGCGCATGCGCAGTTGGTTGTAGGAAGTCAACTGGCCATTTTGGGGCAGTGCAAGAAGGTATTTGATGTCAAGATGGACCATCCTTGGTCCGATTGTGTCGTGGGAGGTGTTATCTTCCAGTTTCACTAAAACTACCTCCGAACACAGAAGAGTTCCAATGTTCCCCTTAGCATATCGGTCCCCGGGCTTATCGGGGCCAATCGTAGTTACGCCTTAACGCTCTAACATAACGCCTTGACGCCATGATATAGACCGGAGAGAGAACAACAACAACAACAAGGATGACACTTGAGAGAACAACAACAACAACAAGTTTTTTTTCATATAGTTTATTTTCCCCAATGTTACATCATACCCACGCTGGGGGAGTCGCGTTGGGTATGTTTACAACTCAAAAAGACTCTTGACCAATCAGAGGCCACCATTTGCGTCTGTCCTATTCGTTCCTGTCCGTTAGATTCTTGTCCAATCAGAAGTCGCCATTTCAGAAAGTTCCATCTTTGCTCGATGTGACCTAAGCGTCGTCGGGCAGGCCTGGATATTCTTCGGGCAGCATGTCCTGAAACAGTTGTTTGCGCATTCTGATCGCATTTTCCAGGGCCTCGATGGGTGGTAGCCCCATAGCCTCTTCCAAGTGATGCTTGGTCTTCATGATGGACCTGTGCGTGGGGTCGCCTTTCATTTCAAGCGGTAGTAAGGTATACTGTTCATAGATCGCCATGGCTGTTTTCCCGATGCGGGGGCGCATTTGGGTGTACGTCTGTTGTAAATTATCCTCTCCGGCGTCCTCGATCGCTGCAGCGTAAGTATTGATAGCTGCTGTCACAATACGATCCCAGAAGGTTGGTTCTGCCTCACTTTCCACGGACGTTGGCTGACTATCTGAGGTCAAGCTCCCCGTATCACTAGATAGACTCTCAGCAATCTCTGTTTCGGTATCAGTCGATACACTCTCAGCAGTCTCTGTATCAGCATCCGCCTCAACGGACTCCTCAGAGTCTTCAATCCCATGTATATTTTTCTGGTGTCGCATCATATCGTAACGTCTGGTGAACGTGCATTCGCACTCAGAGCAAGTATAAGCCATGTTGACGGTTGAACGTCGACTGTGCGTGTTTTTGGAAATACGCTTGCTTTTATAGACAGTAACGCCCATCAACGCTTAGCTTAACGCTTCAACGCCCTGGTGAATTAGCTCAGAAGCTCTGATTTTCATGGAATTGACACCAATTCATCGAAATGCAGTGACGCCCGTCAACGCCCGTCGTTACGCCTTAACGCCCGTCTCAACGCCTTAACACACTTTCTTAACGCTTTAACGTCGTTTAATGATGCGTTCGAACAAATGTTTCTTTTGTGCTATTGCTCTGATACGCCGCTTTCCAGTTCATGCCCGAGGTTTTCAACATCGACGCCGTTCTTTCAATTTCCATATGGACTGGGTCCTTATCCAACAATTTCATATGGGTCACGAGGTCGACATACCGCTGACGTAAAGCCCGTCGTAGTCTGGGTGCCAATCTGTTATGGGCTAAAATTGCGGCTTCCTCTTTCGAATACTCTGCGTTGAAACTTGTTTTCTGTGACCCTCAACGTCTTGCCCGTCTCGGCGTTCATACTTTCTTTGAACAAATCCTTCCATAGCCTCGAGTTCACATTATGTTCATTCCCTTGTACGGGTTTGAGTTGGTCCTTCACGGTTGGGTAATATTCCGGGACTGATGGTATGAAGGGATCCCGCTGTATCGGGGTGGGTTGCTGCCGCTGCTCTACCAACTGTGGACTCGGTGGATGGTGTCGGGGTATATGACGTTGCGGTGATCCCTCGCCGGGTAGCAGGTGGGTCGTCAGCCGGCGATCTTCGGGGGTATGGGCTTTTAAATCTACGAATAGGTAGCCGTACGAACGACTTGTTGCCCCTTGAAACGCCTGCATGAAATGGTCGATGTTCTGAGGATAAATTCGACTACCAAACACACGGATTTGTGCTCTGTCAATGGGATTGGAGAACAACACAAAGTATTGGCAGTTCAAGGCAATATCTCTGGACGCCTTTTCTTGAGGAAAGAGATTCTGGGTCAGATAGATGACGGACAGATTCCTATGATGGGATCCTTTAGTAAACAAGTCGGCAACGTGTGAATTGTCCTTGGCCACACTCATCAGATCATCTAGCACAACCACGTTGGTTTGCTCGGGGTCAAAGTAATACGGTTCGTCTATTTCCTGAGGAATCCCTGGGACGAAACTCACATTCTGTAATCGCGTAGTTTCGTAGGCGGGCTGCCATTGGCTATAACACCAAACAACACGTGTCGGAGCTGGGGTTGCCACACCTTCCTTTAAGAACTTCATCACCCAGGACGTCTTTTCACATGCCGTAGGGCCGCTCACCGTCATCGTATAGGGATGCTCTACTGCACTTGTTGGACCTATAGCGGGACTCGGCGGTGTCTCTTGGTTGTGTTTGCCTTGAATGTGCCGGGGCATACTATCGCGACGAGAGAAGGTTCTCTAACAGAACGTACACGTACACGACATGTTGATCTGTCGACCAATACATAAGGACTGATGAGGGACACATGTTCATTCTTATATGTACAGACACCACCACCAACACCACCACCACACACTACCACCACACACACACACCACCACCACCACTTTCCACCACCACCACCGCCACCACTGGGCGTTGACGGGCGTCAACGCCCGGTGGTGGTGGTGGGAGCTCTCGTGTGGCAGAGTTCTTGGATCGGAGCTCTTGGAACTCAAAGCCTGTGGAGCTCAGAGCTCGGAAGTGACATTTGCATATGACCTCTGTGAGGTCACTTCCGCTTCCGTTCACGTGACCGGAACTGACCTTTGACCCCTGCGCGCAATTTTTATCCGGTATTGTTAGCGCGCGCAGGGGTCAAAGGTCAGTTCCGGTCATGTGAACGGAAGCGGAAGTGACCTCACAGAGGTCATATGCAAATGTCACTTCCGAGCTCTGAGCTCCACAGGCTTTGAGCTCCAAGAGCTCCGATCCAAGAACTCTGCCACACGGGAGCTCCCACCACCACCACCGGGCGTTGACGCCCGTCAACGCCCGGTGGTGGCGGTGGTGGTGGTGGTGGTAGTGGAATGTGGTGGTGGTGGTGTGTGTGTGTGTGTGTGTGTGTGGTGGTAGTGTGTGGTGGTGGTGTTGGTGGTGGTGTCTGTACATATAAGAATGAACATGTGTCCCTCATCAGTCCTTATGTATTGGTCGACAGATCAACATGTCGTGTACGTGTACGTTCTGTCAGAGAACCTTCTCTCGTCGCGATAGTATGCTCAGGCACATTCAAGGCAAACACAACCAAGAGACACCGCCGAATCCCGCTATAGGTCCAACAAGTGCAGTAGAGCATCCCTATATGATGACGGTGAGCGGCCCTACGGCATGTGGAAAGACGTCCTGGGTGATGAAGTTCTTAGAGGAAGGTGTGGCAACCCCAGCTCCGACACGTGTTGTTTGGTGTTATAGCCAATGGCAGCCCGCCTACGAAACTACGCGATTACAGAATGTGAGTTTCGTCCCAGGGATTCCTCACGACATAGACGAACCGTATTACTTTGACCCCGAGCAAACGGGTGCGGCCAAGGACAATTCACACGTTGCCGACATGTTTACTAAAGGATCCCATCATAGGAATCTGTCCGTCATCTATTTGACCCAGAATCTCTTTCCTCAAGGGAAGGCGTCCAGAGATATTGCCTTGAACTGCCAATACTTTGTGTTGTTCTCCAATCCCATTGACAGAGCACAAATCCGTGTGTTTGGTAGTCGAATTTATCCTCAGAACATCGACCATTTCATGCAGGCGTTTCAGGGGGCAACAAGTCGTCCGTACGGCTACCTATTCGTAGATTTAAAAGCTCATACCCCCGAAGATCGCCGGCTGACGACCCACCTGCTACCCGGCGAGGGATCACCGCAACGTCATATACCCCGACACCATCCACCGAGTCCACAGCTGGTAGAGCAGCGGCAGCAACCCACCCCCATACAGCGGGGTCCCTTCATACCATCACTCCCGGAATATCACCCAACCGTGAAGGACCAACTCAAACCCGTACAAGGGAATGAACATAATGTGAGCTCGAGGCTATGGAAGGATTTGTTCAAAGAAAGTATGAACGCTGAGATGGGCAAGACGTTGAGGGTCACAGAAAACAAGTTTCAACGCAAAGGGTATTCGAAAGAGGAAGCCGCAATTTTAGCCCATAACAGATTGGCACCCAGACTACGACGGGCTTTACGTCAGCGGTATGTCGACCTCGTGACCCATATGAAATTGTTGGATAAGGACCCAGTCCATATGGAAATTGAAAGAACAGTGTCGATGTTGAAAACCTCGGGCATGAACTGGAAAGCGGCGTATGTCAGAGCAATAGCACAAAAGAAACATTTGTTCGAACGCATCATTAAACGACGTTAAAGCGTTAAGAAAGTGTGTTACGGCGTTGAGACGGGCGTTGACGGGCGTCACTGCATTTCGATGAATTGGTGTCAATTCCATGGAAATCAGAGCTTCCGAGCTAATTCACCAGGGCGTTGAAGCGTTAAGCTAAGCGTTGATTGGCGTTACTGTCTATAAAAGCAAGCGTATTTCCAAAAACACGCACAGTCGACGTTCAACCGTCAACATGGCTTATACTTGCTCTGAGTGCGAACGCACGTTCACCAGACGTTACGATATGATGCGACACCAGAGAAATATACATGGGATTGAAGACTCTGAGGAGTCCGTTGAGGCGGATGCTGATACAGAGACTGCTGAGAGTGTATCGACTGATACCGAAACAGAGATTGCTGAGAGTCTATCTAGTGATACGGGGAGCTTGACCTCAGATAGTCAGCCAACGTCCGTGGAAAGTGAGGCAGAACCTACCTTCTGGGATCGTATTGTGACAGCAGCTATCAATACTTACGCTGCAGCGATCGAGGACGCCGGAGAGGATAATTTACAACCGACGTACACCCAAATGCGCCCCCGCATCAGGAAAACAGCCATGGCGATCTATGAACAGTATACCTTACTACCGCTTGAAATGAAAGGCGACCCCACGCACAGGTCCATCATGAAGACCAAGCGTCACGTGGAAGAGGCTATGGGGCTACCACCCATCGAGGCCCAGGAAAATGCGATCAGATCGCGCAAACAACTGTTTCAGGACATGCTGCCCGAAGAATATCCAGGCCTGGCCGACGACGCTTAGGTCACACCGAGCAAAGATGGAACTTTCTGAAATGGCGACTTCTGATTGAACAAGAATCTAACGGACAGGAACGAATAGGACAGATGCAAATGGTGGCCTCTGATTGGGCAAGAGTCTTTTTGAGTTGTAAACATACCCAACGCGGCTCCCCCAGCGTGGGTATGATGTAACATTGGGGAAAATAAACTATATGAAAAAAAACTTGTTGTTGTTGTTGTTCTCTCAAGTGTCATCCTTGTTGTTGTTGTTGTTCTCTCTCCGGTCTATATCATGGCGTCAAGGCGTTATGTTAGAGCGTTAAGGCGTAACTACGATTGACCCCGATAAGCCCGGGGACCGATATGCTAAGGGGAACATTGGAACTCTTCTGTGTTCGAAGGTAGTTTTAGTGAAACCGGAAGATAACACCTCCCACGACACAATCGGACCAAGGATGGCCCATCTCGACACCAAATACCTTCTTGCACTGCCCCAAAATGGCCAGTTGACTTACTACAACCAACTGCGCATGCGCAGATTGACGCGACTTGCATTTTAAAAACACGCCATTCTGACTCTACCCCACACAAGCTTCACTTTGACATCTTCCACGACCCATTCGGACCCATAGCGGTCCATCTCTACCCCAAACACACACCCACATTCCCCCAAAATGCCTACTTTCTATACTACAGGCCAGACTACGCATGCGCAGAATATCGAAAACGACGAACTATTAGTCCAGTCGGATGCTCCTCCACGAGAGCTCCAAAATAAGACCTCATACGACACCATAGGATCATTAGGGGCTCACCTAGACCCCAGAACGTCCACCCCGTATGGGCCTATACCCCATAGCCATGCAGTATAGGCCTATGGGCTTACCCAGGTCTCGGTGAACTTTTTCCAAAAATTTCACCGTTTCGCTCCGGGACCCTTCCCATCGTGTTCTAAATGACGACACGTGAAAAACAAGACCAAGCAACCCATATCACAATGAACGTGTGTGAATTTCCCAGGATGGACCTATCCCTCCCATAGCCAGTATGGAGCTATATGGGCATATGGCACTTTTCCAAAAATTTCATCGTTTCGCTCTGGGACCCTTCCCATCGTGTTCTAATGACGAGACGTGAAAAACAAGACCAAGCAACCCATATCACAATGAACGAGTGTGAATTTTCCAGGTTGGACCTATACCCCCCATAGCCAGCCTATAGCCCTATATACAGACCTCGGTGACTTTTTCCAAAAATTTCACCGCTTCGCTCCGGGGCCCCTCCCATTGTGTTTTTCTCGGCGAGACGAGAAAGACGAGACCCCACAACCCATAGTAAAGCCCACAAAAAATTGACCACCCCTCCCCCTCATATAGCCAGTATGAGTCTATATACAGACCTCTGTAACTTTTCCCAAAAATTTCACCGATTCGCTCCGGGACCCTTCCCATCGTCATTTTCTTGGCGAGACGAGAAAAACGAGACCCCACAAGCCATAGCAAAGCTCATGAAAAAAATTGACCATTCCCCATACCCCATACAGGCATTTCCCCTTATATTGTATAATACAGACCCATATTGTAGGGGTAAAGTCCGTGTTCCGCTTTTTATATTTTCGGAAAAAAATCCTAATTTTACATGCACCCACCCCATTGACTTGATAGGCATGCCCCGATAAACCCGGGGACCGATATTAGCCCTTTTGGCTAGAGTTGATAGGAGTTTTCCCCTATTTTAGGGGTAAAGTCCGTGTTCCGCTTTTTATATTTTCGGGGGAAAATCCTAATTTTACACGCACCCACCCCAGTGACTTGATAGGCAGGCCCCGATAAGCCCGGGGACCGATATTAGCCCTTTTGGCTAGGGTTGATTAGGTGTTTTCCCCTATTTTAAGGGTAAAGTCTGTGTTCCGCTTTTTATATATTCGGGAAAAATCCTAATTTTACACGCACCCACCCATTGACTTGATAGGCAGGTCCCAATAAGCCCGGGGACCGATATTAGCCCTTTTGTCTAGGGTTGATAGGTGTTTTCTCCTATTTTAGGGGTAAAGTCCGTGTTCCGCTTTTCATAGTTTCGGGAGAAATCCTAATTTTACATACACCCACCCATGACTGGATGCCCCTTCACGAATGCTTCACTTTGATACCTCAGTCGACCCAATCGGACCATGCAGCGTATTTAAAGTCTGGGGACTACTTTTTCTCCGCGGAAGCTTTCTTCCGCGACCGCATTACCGCCAGACCGCATCACCGCGAAAGAGTACATGCCCAGGGGCCCTTCGCCGGAACTATAGTGGCCCAGAGTTACCTCCCCCTAGATTGGAACTCTTCTGAGTTGGAGGTAGTTTTTGGTCTCTTGAGAAACACCGCCACCTGTCGCCACCAATAGTTATCTCCCCCGGCAAAATAAGGGGTTAAAAGGGTTTTGTATACTACTCAGAGAGCATGGTGGTGTACCTCTGTTGTAAGTTATCCCGTCACGAAGACCAAGCGTTATCATACTATCCATAAAAAATACGCTATAGCTTCCCACAAGAGAGAAGCGGACAACAGTTTTCAATGATGCCGGCAAGACATTATGATGTTCCAAATATATCAAATCCGTATCTCAGTTCACTATTCTTAATCCATATGAGTTTCGTTGTAAAGTCGTTATCTAGAGAATGATGTATCTCTGTCACACTTTGATTGTGACTGTCCATATGAGCACCAGGATTTTGAAGTACATATGTTCTTACCGCCCCTAGCCTCGGGTTAATCGGAATTAGATTCAAGCTACAAAACCTACCGCCATAGATCGTGGAGGCGCTTGGTAGTATAGCACTGTGAACGTGTTGATCTTTCTCTGGGTTTTCTCTACTGGACGCTTAGGACAAACGAATGATGGGCATGGATGGAACATGACCGAAACTGGCTAGTGACGTCAAGTGAGATCGGCTTCAGCAACTGACACATTGTGAAATATGGAATTACTTACCCACCATACAATTGCATAAAGTTCGACTTTTCATTTACCAATTTTATATAATCTAATCTGTATGCATGCAACCTTAAGTTTATTGTGATGTGACAGAACTATTTCCGAAATTCTATTTCATGACCCTTTAGGTCAGTTATTGTGAACACAACTATTTGTGAGAAACAATTATGTAATTTCAATTTTTACAGGATGATATAGAAAATGATTGTGTAACTGTACTGAATCATCCCGAGTTTGACGAGTGAGTTTAGGTAATGCGACAGATGGCTGATCCGCTTGTCATAACTGCACCGAAGGTATGAGGATTTAGTTTTGAGTTAACTTGACCTTGTAATGTATAGCAGTTTATTAATTGACTGTGTATGTTATTACCCGAATACAGTGTAAAACGGCCTGTCTATACGTCATGTCGAACCCGGCCTGTATTGGCCGAGTTGTATTGGCCGAGTTGAAAGCTGTATTGGCCGCCGTTGAATGTTGTATTGGCCGAGGAACGAAATGTCGAAGAATAATTTATGAATCGAGGTAGTCGCCGGGCTCCTCGGGCCCAGCCTACGGCGACCCTCAGGTCAATACGAAGGCAATACGAAAACAATCGATTAACAACATATAGTATAAAGAGGGATGACCGGTGCGTATCAGGCAGGCCAATACCACCAGGTCTCACTCAATGAGGGCTAATACCATTATGTCTCCGATGATAGATGTACTATCTCCAGTTTCGAAAATGACCATTCACAGAATGATCTGATGTTAATGAAGTTGTGTTGGTCTGCCTGCCAAATGCTGCCGATCATTCCTAAGTTAGGTGGAATGAATTTACAATAAATCGGTTTAATATTCAGCAGACATGGACTCCGTTTTTGTTGTATCCTGTCTCATTTAAAGAGGCTATCAAGTCTGCGAGAAATCTCAGAAGCCGGAACTGGGATCTATCATCTGAACGGGTTTTATGGAGACCATCACCGGAGTCAACAGGCTATTTTGCGTTACAACATCTTAAGGTCGCGCACAAGCCCTTGTCGTCTTGAAGACCGAAAATTCCATAACATGTTAACTCAATGCAAACTGCATACATATCAGAATATATTCTAGCAAAACTATGTCAATATCAGTCGATTTTCATTCTGTTTGGTTTTTATTGAACATGAAGAGATACCTGTTTCAGAATGATTTTCATCATTTTTCTTAAAAGCGCTTCCACAAACAAAATCCAAATATATATTTTTCATCTCAAGAATTATAGGGTGGTGAAAATATAAATATCATTTCCGTATCTTCAGTTGTTTTCTTGTAATGTTTACAGGAAAACGTGTAATACGATTTTGGAAGAATTCCGGGTGTCGGAAAAGGAAATGTTTTACAAGTTATGTGTTTCTGATACGGGCATCTCTTAAACTTTATTAATAACTAAACAGAATGAAAATCGGCTAGGCATTGGTAGAATTTTACTCGATTACATTCTGGTATGTCTGCTGTATGCATTGAGTTAGCATGTACCCGCACAAAACAGCAGGGGTTATGGAAAAAGTGTATATTACTGTCCGACTGTGCCTGCGCAGAATGGTGTGACCGGACAAAATCACCACCCAGTCTCACTCTACATCACGAGAACTTCATATGACATCCCGCATGGCCCAATGCGATCACGTATGATCCACCTATCACCCAGAACGTCTGAGTGCACATGTGCACGATGACGTCACCGGCTAAATTCAACCAACGACCCTGAGATCCCTTCCATTGTACTATACAGCAACCTGATCGATCGCATCCCCACACTTTGGGACAACAAGAATTTGAATACAACTATAGCAGAACCCAACAAGATCATGATCGCATGCACGGCCGACTTGGACCACGGATAGCTCACCTGTACAGCAAATCGCCCACCCCATGCCTTCCTGACGAGTGCGCATGCACACCATGAATTTAACGGCGAAATTCAACCAGCGGCCCCCAAACCCCTCCAGACGTACTCTATAACGTCAGCCAAATCGATCAAAGACCCACACTCTATACTTTGCTCCACAACAAAAGTCGTTGAGTTCATTCAAGGTCCGTCTTTCCAGAAGTTTTGCGAGAAACTCGCATTTTTTTGTGTGTGTCCAGGAAGCTCAAATGCACCGAACGGATATCGATATATGACAAAGTAAGCTGGGTCGCCATTTTCTCGCTCGCTGAATGGTGTGTTAAACCGTCCCCTTGACCTCTCGCCAACCTCATTTTCATTAGTTCGCTTTTGTAAGGCGATGCTACAGGCCCATTCTCACGGTGCGATTTGTAGTAACAACTTGTAGCGTACAACTCAGTTGCATCGTGAGAACACTCGCACGATTTTAGTCGCATGCTACAAGTCGTATGAAATAGGGCAGGAGTAGTATACAAAGCGTATTTGGGGGCGGTTTGACCTCAGAAATTTGCATATGACCTCTGTGACGTCACGCGACAGCCAATCAGAAGCGAGTATTGTGTCACATGGGGTCATGTGTGGTGGTGGTGGGTGGGTGGTGGGTTTAAGATGGCGGCTGTGGTGGTGGTGGGTGGGTGGTGGGTTTAAGATGGCGGCTGTGGTGGTGGTGGGTGGGTGGTGGGTTTAAGATGGCGGCTGTGGTGGTGGTGGGTGGGTGGTGGGTTTAAGATGGCGGCTGTGGTGGTGGTGGGTGGGTGGTGGGTTTAAGATGGCGGCTGTGGTGGTGGTGGGTGGGTGGTGGGTTTAAGATGGCGGCTGTGGTGGTGGTGGGTGGGTGGGTGGTGGGTTTAAGATGGCGGCTGTGGTGGTGGTGGGTGGGTGGGTAGTGGGTTTAAGATGGCGGCTAAAAATAGAAAGACCAAAAGCTACCTCCAATCCAGGAGAGTTCCAATTGCTGCAGGGGATGTATTCAGGATGTATTCATCCGCGGTGATGCGGTCTGACCGCGGTTTTGGCGGTGATTCGGTCTCGGGAAAAAGCTTCCGCGGAGAAAAAGTAGTCCCTAGATAAAATGGTCCGATGGGGTCGAGTGAGGTATCAAAGTGAAGCTTATGTGAAGGGGCATCTAATGGGCTGGGTGTGGGGTTGAACTATCGGCATTCTGCGCATGCGCGGTGGCCGAAGGGTATGAAAATAGACGTTTTGGAGCCAGGGGAGCCCCTAATGGTGCAATCGGGTCGAGTGAGGTATCAAAGTGAAGTATTCGTGAAGGGCCATCTAATGGGCTGGGTGTGGGATTGAACTATCGGCATTCTGCGCATGCGCGGTGGCCCAAGGGTATGGAAATAGACGTGTTGGGATGTAGGGGAGCCCCTAATGGTCCAATGGGGTCGAGTGAGGTATCAAAGTGAAGCATTCGTGAAGGGACATCTGATGGGCTGGGTGTGGGGTTGAAATATCGGCATTCTGCGCATGCGCGGTGGACCAAGGGTATGGAAATAGACGTTTTGGCATCTAGGGGAGCCACTAAGGGTCCGATGGGGTCGAGTCAGGTATCAAAGTGAATCATTCGTGAAGGGGCATCTGATGGGCTGGGTGTGGGGTTGAAATATCGGCATTCTGCGCATGCGTGGTGGCCCAAGGGTATGAAAATAGACGTTTTGGCATCTAGGGAAGCCCCTAAGGGTCCGATGGGGTCGAGTGAGGTATCAAAGTGAAGCATTCGTGAAGGGGCATCTGATGGGTTGGATGTACGGTACGAATATCATGCGCAGGCAGCAATGCGGAGCTCTCGGCCAATCAGAAGCGAGTATTTCAAATCCGTCACAGAGCTCTCAGCCAATCAGAAACGAGTATTTTGACCCGGTGCATTATGGGACATATCCAAGATGGCGGCACGTATGTTCAAGATGGCGGCACATCCGGTGTCGAAAGCTGGCCATTTCGTCGGGATGTGGTCACCTAGTGTCGAAAACTGGACCCTGTATGGGTCCCGCTAGACGTTTTGGAGCTAGGGGCGCCACTAATGGTCCAATGAACAAGTGTGTGACGTCACTTCCGGTTGGGGTGAATGGGGCGTGACCTCTGGCCATGTCTAGACTTGTCTGTGTCTGTCATGTACTGGGGGTTTTTTTTTCTCTACAATGGCGTTCACGTGGTGTGGTGGGTCTGCGCAAGTGTGTCACGTCACTTCCGGTTTTCACTAAAACGATCTCCAACTTTTCCGGCCCCGGCGGGCCCCGGCCCCCACCGCAGCGCGCGCGCGCGCGCGTCAATGTAGGGAGAGGTTAAATCGACAACATAGAACTTATAGTCATCAACTTAATCTATACGTGTTGGACGAGTCTCTTCACTCACCGTATACTCGCACCTCAATGAAATGCCCGCTCCAAACCTAGACCAAAAACACGTACTTGGTCTGTGGGCTGATTTCATTGGCTCTCTATTTTTACTATAGTGCTCTTGCATTCTAACCTTGATGGGTTACATTTTGGCCCCATCCTACACCACTGATTTCAGTTTCACTGAATCTCCACATTGAGCATTGATGCATTATGAATAAAACACACAAGACGGGGTTTTTTGGTGAGATCTCATTTTGTTTTTTATTCAGTAACAACAACAACGTGAGAACAACCACGTGAAAACTCAAGCCCAGAACAAGGGGCTTGTACATTGAAAGAACTGAAGCCCAGAACAGGGGGCTTTTAAACTTAAGCCCAGAACAGCGGGCGTGTGTACGTATACATTGAAAGAATTCAAGCCCAGAACGGGACTTGTACATTGAAATGATGGGCGGCCCAGTCATAGACGAGTACATCGCGGTCCTCGGCCTTGGGGTACTCGTCAAACATCTGTACGATGGTAGATAAGGGTCTTCCCCGGCATCGATGGTACAGGTAAAACAAGCAATATTGTCCGCACACGCTACTAGTCAGGCTTTGCAACGTTTGACTGTTCCAACACCACGTCTCTGTGCCTTGATCCATGAAGTCTGTTAAATCGGGATGTAGGGGTGGCAGGCCGTACGGGTCAAAGTATTCGCCCTGCTGTTCTGTCAAGTACACGGCCACCCAGTGTTCACCGGGTCGCTCCATCGGGTCCGTGTTGAGAACGTAAGCAGCAGGATACACACGGCCTAATGGGAACACATCTCGGGCGAACACCCCTTGAAACATCATACGTGTCTCTGGGTCATTCTTCAGCACGGTGGTTATCTGCTCTGTATCCATGTTAGGTGGAGAAGTCACACAGCACGTTGCGCGCCTTGTCCACTTGAATGATGTTGTCAAACTCGGCGTAGCAGATCACATTGACGGTGCTCCGGAGGGCTCGTTGAAAGTGGATTTCCAACCGTAAATTGCCTAGCTTGGCCAGGGCCAGCTGATGGTCGTTCTCTAAGGTGGGGGTGAGATCGAAACAGAACAATGTGTATCCGTTCCCGTAGTCCTCCCGACTGATGAAATTCCCTTCGTCCTGGTTGATTTGACCGGTGGCTGTCAACAGGCTCTGATAGGCTCGAATGAAATTCGCGCGCCCAAAGTTCGGGGTTAAGGCGGTGGCTGGCACCTGTTGTCCATCCACATGCAGGGCCACAAAATTGATGCCCAAATGTTTAAAGTCAAACGGATTCTCTGGTTAGGCTCCACTGAAACTGGTATTTTCCACACAGGCCAGGATCA